>JAWPHD010011408.1:0-84215 GCA_037043455.1 Cyrtodaria siliqua
TGATAATAAAATCCTTAATAAAGCCATAACACGACTAAGACTGGGATACAACTTATTACCATCGAGTTCCTAGTCATTTCATTAAAGATCTTGATAAAAATTGTACTTCCTGTTGTGTCCCATACACCACTGAACATTTTTTACTTGAATGCAGTCAGCTCGATATAAAAAGGGAAGAGTTAAAGTCAAAATTACAACAAAACGCTATACCTTTTAATCTAAATAATCTACTCGACCCACAGAAAAAACATACGCAATTGACTTTCAGCGCCCTTAGTGATTATGTTAAGGCCACCCATTTCGAAAAAAAAATCTAACTTATTTACGCATTTATGACTATATTGTCCATACTTTCATATATATGCACGTTGTAATGGCAATATCCTGTGTATAATCATCAACAGAAAAAGACAGTTAATCTGCTTGTGATTAAATATATACCACCCAAACCCCCTAATATAAGTGGCCGAGTTACAATTGAACACTTGATACAGATAGGATATTGGACTGATCCGGTGGACGCGTTGGGGCAATTTTTTAGTCTTATGACAACGCAGGCACAACGGTCCAGGACCAATCACATACTCTTATATATATAATGCGCCACGACTAAGTGAGTGTGGGGACTGCCCTACCTCACGGCGCCAAGGAAGTGATTATTATACATGTTTAGCTGACTATTGATAGGATTTAACTGACATGGTACCTATCCTAATAGTAATATAAGTGTATAAACCTTTAGATTTAAACTAAAACTATAATGTTGAAGGGCCCAGTGGATTAGCTTGTACGTTTTGTCTGCTGGGCTCGAAATCACTGATGGTTTGATTTAAATTCGTTCGTTCAATATAATTGTACCAAATTGAAAACCCTTTCTATTAGAGTAACAACATAATATATAAACTTCGTATGAATAACATAGTTATATATAATATAGTAGACTAAATGTGGGTCATACTCAGCACTGAATGCCACCTGGTTAGACGGTCGTTGTACTGGCTCTCTGGGTGGTAGTCAACACAGAGACGTACGTTATTCTTCATATGATTATTATAAACTACTTAATTAATACAGTAATGATATGGGACTGATCCGGTGGACGTGTTGGGGCGATTTTTGAGTCAGATGACAACGCAGGCACAACGGTCTAGGACCAATCACATACTTTTATATATATAATGTCTAGTTGACCTTTGATAGGAATTACCTGACATGTTTTTACAGACAGAATCTACTTATGTTCATATACAATAACCTTCAATATTTAGATACATTACTCAATTTGTGATTTATCCCTTGTATATACAAATTATGTTTCGCTCCAATATCTCACATAATGTCTATGTATTCCTTTGACCGTTGCCCTCCCCAGTGTGACCTCCTCGTGGTTTTGTGTGGACGAGCAACCCTCCTCAGACCAAGGTCTCCCTCGTAGAGACAGGACTTGAATGCTGAGGAGTAGTGCCCGACAAACTGAATTGGGTATTTTATTATTTTTTATTATTTTTATTAAATATGATATATTTGATTGAGAAACATTAATTATACAACGGGAGCAACGATCAGACATAAAATGGACACTGTATATATGTAAATAACACACCGAATATTTTTAAACTTCTAGAGATGTGTGATATATTTTATTATAAAAGCTCGCTCGCCACAATTCCGACTTTGGTTCATTATACATAGCGGACATCAAAATTCATTGTTTGGTGACAATTGTTGACAGCAATTTAATAAGTAATATACTTACGAAGCTCATTGGTGTCCCTGGCCTAATATAATAGAAACAACTATAGTAAATATACATACAGTAATCCGCCATAGACAATACTTACGTCTGCTTAGCTCTTGCCGCCTAGTAACGAATACGAATGAATAAATAAATCCCCTATGTATAAAATAATTATGAAATATTGAATGTATAATCAACATAAGAAAAGCACGCCAAAATGCCTAGTGCAACAAGGCGTGCCAAAACAAAAACTTAAGATAGGCTTCATCATCCCACCTATGCACTCGATCGGGCAAGACCTCTTCTGTCTACCAGTCTTCTGGTGTGAATTCATTTTTACTTCTATTTTTAACTAGGATTACTCTTTAATATTTAGGGGATAGAGTTTAGGTCTTAAATAGCTTTATAGCTATACTGCAGTTTCATAACGGTACATGCTTGCTCTTTGAATTACTTCAAAAGGCAAACAACCTATGGACTGCATCATAGGGTTTTTACTGTAGGACGGGATGGGTAAAACCACCCCGTCAGACATTATAACTCACATTTTATAACATTTCATAACATTTTACTATAGTGCTATATGAGGATACTAGCTAGTTTTTTATTGGAAGTAAAAAGGTGTTTACATCAGTCTTGTTCGATAGTGAGCGCTGTTTGTATATTTCACGTGCTCCCATTGTTATTGTTTTTGGCACTTCCGTCAAGGACACAATCGCCTTTACAAAACTGATTCAGGTTGACCGTGCACGCACGAGACAAACTAGTTCGAGTGTAACAAGTAGAACAAAATAGTAAAGTATAGTTTACGCATACTCGTTACACAAAATATAATAGAATTACATATTAGAACTGCATAATTATAGAAAGTTACAGAAAGTGAGTTCATATTACAAGGGTGACTTTACCCACTTACTTCATTAAAGGTTTGGTGAATTGAAACCGGACAGTGTTTAAAGTTAAAAGATAAATATTGTGCAATCATAGTGTTGTCAGTTTTTTCACGGTAATGTAGATCAACATCGTACAGTATAGTTTACATATATTCGGATTTAATTAGAACTTTATAGCTACAAGCAAGAACATATTGTCATATTATAAGTTAAATTCTAACAATTAGCGTATGATTAGCGTATGATACTCACTTCCTTCAAAGATAGATGAAATTAAAACGGGTTAACAATTAAAATAGAAATATTGTTCAACCTTGTGTTTGCATTTTTCGAAACTTTACTTTATTAGTTTTACAGGAGTACGCTGACATTTAGTTTGGCGTACCCAATTCATATAGCTATAGAACATTATATATTTTCAAGTTATATTATTATATGGAATGATATGGTGCTAGCTGTAATAACTCAGTAATATTTTAATAAAATCATTAGCGTCATAGGCTACCAATAGTGTCATATTTATATGAGATTAATATTATAACGTTTTAGTTATAACAAGTGTTAACATAAATAAAGCGTAGTGTTCATATAGTGTTTACGCTAAACCGTGAGTTAAAAGGCTACACTTCAATATATAGGTAGGCCTCATCTATTACTACTAACCCACGTTGACAGCTATAATCTGTCAATTTTAACATCTAATATTATATACTTTTATATTGTAAATATAGTGTGTGTCAATTTTTAGTTCATAGCCAGAGTATTTTTACTTTGATAATCATTCCTTATTTTCCATTTTCCAAAATCATTTACTTTATTCTTCTCAATAGCAATACTCCCCGCTCCTACAAATAAAATTAAAAAGCATGTCTAATAGTTGCCAAAAAGTGATGGGCGATGCCCTCTCCGCCAGCGACGACCATCATATTCTACATAACACTTGGGAACACAAACTGTTCTTTAAATCTAAGGTGGGACAAACAATTACATAAACAATACCGTTAATTAAACTTTCAGGACTAATCTCCACAAAATTTCCAAACAAAATCAAAAAAGTTGTCCCATTCAAATTCGGTGATCTCCTAATAGAAACAATTTCGTCCGAAGCCAAAACCCTCATTTTAAATAGTACCCCGTCTTCTTAGGAGATATCGAAATTACAATCAGCATCCCTTCGTCTACTATCAGAGAAGGAGTCATCCACCATGTGCCACTAGACACGGACATGGATGAATTAAAAAAGGAATTCGTGGATGAAAATAACATATCTCCACACATCATCTCTCTTAGCATCTTAAAAAACAAATTTGGCTAAACACAGGGGCAGTGAAGGTCGTCGTCGCGGGGATACACTCCCAAAAATTCTTAAAATATGTAAAACATTTACGTCATTTGAAGTGGAGGAATTTGTCTCTCCCCGCCCCCCCCCCCCCCCCCCCCACCCCACCCACCCCCACCCCCACACACATTAGATGTTTCCAGTGTCAGGGCTTTTGGGCACAAGATTAACAAATGCAAAGGAACTTTATCCTGCGCTAAATGTGCCCAAGCCCACCACACTGGAGACTGCTCTTCCACATATAAATTCATAAGGATTCTAAACATTTAAGACCCCACACTATTCCCTCTAAATCTAATAATTCAACACTTGAAAAACACTTTGAAAAAAACTCTTCTACTGTTTCAACAATCCACGAGACAAATAAAAAATCAATCTGGGCTACAGAAAAAAGTGATTGGAATGTTGATCCTGAACCCCCAACACATAATACAAATCATCCAGGGATACCTTCTCTACTAGACATTAAAACCCGCCCATTCAAAAAAAGTCAAACTTCTTTATATTCTCATAAAGCCCCCTTATATAGACAGTCAAGGAAGGTATACTTAAACAAACGAGCCACAGATTTTGAAACCCCTTCATTATTTAGACCATGATTAAAATATATTCCCTCACTACTTGATATTAAGACCCGCCCGTTCATAGTCCACTCCCCTGATACCGTCCATCCACAGATCCCCAACTATAAACTGGATCCAGTTCCAAAAGCCCCCAAGCCCCTTCCTAATCCCCATAAACAGGACTCTATTAAACTCAACCTATCAAATTCCCCTGCCTCCCCCATCTATATGGCCACACCAATATTTTTTTTTCAGATACTACATGTATCCCTGACAAGGTAACCTCATCAGCAGGGACTACAATTAATCAACCCAAAACAGAAAGCATGCAAACTACAAATATAGCTCCCACTGACAATATAATCACTTTAGATAATGAGCTAGCAGTCGACCCTGAAATGCTCTCTAGCTCATTTTGGAATCAGAAAATAGTTAAATTTAGTAGAGGTCAGGATAAGAAGATCCGCCGACTTGGCAAACCTCTCCTCTCTTCCCCTCCTCTAAACCAACACCCCTTTAATGTAGAGGAGATTACAACCCCTTTAGAGGCCACAGATCCCGTAATTACACTCCCCTATAAGGAAATAAGTTTGTTACCACCCCTCTTGAATTCAATACCACTACAAACGGAGCTATAACCTATTCTTCAGATTCTCTAAACCCTGTCAATCCCCTTTGTATTGACACTACAACAGTGATCCATGCTACAGATTCCTCAAATCTCCATAACCCCATTTACATTGATATCTCCACCAGATCTAGACTGTTCTTTTCAAAAATCATCAGATCCTGTCATGAAAACTGATATATCCAATACACAAACCCCTCAAAACTCTCCAGTCCAGTTTAATCCCCTTTACATTGATATCTCCACAACGGATAGTGACAGTTCTTCCAAAATTCACCAGAACATGCCAACAAAACGGCTATCTATAACCAAGTAACCCCCATAAACTCTCCGGAGATAGGTCCAAAACAATCTACCCCTAACATAGCCCCCGCTACAAATTTGGATCTTAAACATCAAATCTCAAATAAGTCTAACTGTTCATCCGTTTTCTCACCCAACACCTCTACAACAATTAGTGAAAGCAGCGTTTTTAACGTAACTCAAAATACTTCTATAATGTCATAGACTCAGATTGGACGTCAAACTATAGTTTTTTTAACAAGTCAGTTCTCGACCTGGTGGAATTAAACGAGACCCCTACCCCTAGCATCCCAACAAGAATTACACCCATATTATTAGAATCTTCCTCCCAAACATCCCCATATAAAATAAGTGTATCTGGTCCCTCGAAAACCATAATTATAAATAATGATATCTCGAAATATTTCGATATAACGAAAGTCACAATTAAATTATTAAATGAAAAACCTAGACCCAGTGGTCGACTGTTAATTTCCCATGTACAAAGAGAAATCTTTAGAGCAATTCAACCATTGACTAAAGACCCCTTACTACAACAACCCCATCCCCCTACTATTGAACATAAGGTCGAAAGGGACAACAAGCACAAGTTTAGTATAACTACAAACAAATTAAATAGGAACTCCCGTGTCCTAAAAACACCAAAAAAATTACAAGGAGCTCTAAAGGTAACAAAAACACCCAGAAAATCAGTTATATCATTGATGACAGCTAAAAAACAGAATACCTCCGTGAAAAATAGTATAAACAAACTGTTAAAATGAACAATTTAGTAAACATAATAGCTTTAATGCGGGGAGATTTAACTGATATAAAGCATGCAGAAATAAAACTGTTCTTAGATCTGAATCCCGAAATTGACATTTTATGTCTGCAAGAAACAAAATTTAACAAGAACAACTTTAAAACAATACCTGGATTCAGACATGAATTCAATTTTTTTAATAATAAAAATAACAAGGATTGTGGTGCGTTGGCCGTCTATTTTAAAAATTACATTAATTATGAAAATATAAATATAGAAAATCCTAGGGACGACAAGGATAATACTACAATTTAAGTCCAGCTTTTCAAAGTGTTATACAAATACTACACTTTCATTTTATCAAATCTTTATTCAAGAAACTGCGATAGCAGATCCTTAAATAAAATTAGTAAGAAAATAAATGATCTTAATATAAAACATGCCTTAATAACTGGCGACTTCAACGCCCATCACCATGCATGGGGATCTGAACACTCCAATAAAAAGGGTAAAGAAATTCTGTCGGGTTGACGAGCAGAATTTAGTTCTTCTTAACGACGGCTCCCCAACACACATCGATAACAGAACGGGCAACCTCTCAAACATTGATTTGTCTCTCTCTACCATCCCCCTTTCTCAAAAAAACCAATGGACAGTTTTAGATGATAACTGGGGGTCTGATCACTTCCCAATCTTTATTTCTATACAGCTTACAAATGATAAGATATCACATGAACAGTATAACCAAGATAAATTCAACTATAATAAAACAGACTGGGACCTTTTCAAGAAGATATTAACATATTTAATAATAATTTAACTGATGCGATACTGAATATAGTACATCAAAGTGTCCCGATTTATAACAAAATGCCAAAAAAGAAAAACGTCCCTTGGTGGAATTCGGAATGCAAACAGGCGGTTAAAAAACGCAAATATATGTTGAATAAACTTTAAAAAAAATACACGTCTGAAACGACCTTATTGAACTTTAAAACTGCGTAGCTCGACTCTAAACATGTTATATCACTTCAACTAAAAAACTAATAAATACAGTTATCAATAGATTGAGAATGGGGTACAGTCTACTACCAGCAAGCATGGGAAGTCATATAATAAAATATCTATATAAAGATTGCCCTTCTTGCTCTGTCCCATTCACCACTGAACATTTCCTTCTCGATTGTGATCAGCTAGATGCAACGAGAAATAACTTAAAATTTAAACTTCAACAATTATCTATTCCGTGTAACCTTTCAAATATTCTAGATCCTGAAAAACGATATAGACTACCAGTTTTTAGTGCGCTTAGTGACTTCATTAAGGATTCACATTTCCAAAAGAAGATATAACTTCTTGTGTCTTAGCTGAATATATCATATATACAGATTATGTGTATAACAGCAATACCTATTCATGAGTTATATGTTCACTTCTCTATTTATTCCTGTTAGTCCCAATCTGTTAATATTATACAGTATAATCATCATCAGAACAAGAATTTTAGTCTACCAGAAAAACAATTCATTAATTGGTATAGGTATAACATGGGTCTGATCCGGTGGACGCGCTGGGGCGATTTTTGAGTCTGATGACAACGCAGGCACAGCGGTCCAGGATCAGTCACGTACTCTCTCATATATTTAATGGGAGTTATATGTTCACTTCTCTATATACTCCTGTTAGTCCCAATCTGTTTATATTAATATCATACAGTATAATCATCAACTAAATTTAACCTACGTTTCTCCTTACCTCTCTCACTCCCACATGTTTTAGAATTTGGACAAGTATATATTCTGTCCATATTTAATTAATAATCTATCACTGATGGGGAATAACTTAGACTCATCAGTGGGTAAAAACTTTGTATTAAAAATACAAATAGTTTACTACCTCCATTTGGAATAGACCTCATTTTTAACGTAATTTTCTCCTCTGTTAAGACGAGCATCGGCCGTTAATCTGTTCCTAATGGATACTTGAGAATAAGCAGTCCCATTGGATCCACGGGATACTATATATTTTAAATAACTTTAAACATCGACATTTTGTAAACCTGCCCTATTTACAATGTAACAGGTTTTAATCATATTATCTTATGTTTGATTTCAGTATGGTAAATCACAGACCTAATAACAAATAGATTGGACACTACGAACATTATCTAAATTTCACGTGGCACAGTGCGAAAATTTCACAAATTATTTCCCAACTTTAAACAGATATATTATGAAGAGTTGTATAGATACAAGTTTCATTTATGCCAAATACCATCACAAATTTAATTTTCTTTCCAATGATAGTATTTTTCTTTCTCTTACATTTAGAACAAAAAAGGAGTTTGACGGAAACTTTGACTATGACAAAACCTTGATTTTTAAGAGAAAAGCGGAAAATGATGACATTTTTAACTTTAAACATCTTTTTATACAATTTCTTACTTTCAAAATAAACATAAATTATTATAATACCATTTTGCTATTCACTATGAATCATTTGAATGTTTTCTCATCAAAATCGGTGAATAATTGAGAGAGAAGATAGAAGGAAAAGTTAAGGTGCCACGTGATATTTTGGTTACTTCATTGGTTAAGATGGGAAGTTTCCTATCTGTTTATTAATATGTCTGTGGGTAAATCGTTCCTTACGAACCCATGCTTGATTAACGACAGCTGATCGACTTTTCTGTCTATGTAGTAACAATATATTGTATGTCCCCACCGGTCCCGCTGTGTGATTTTAATAATTAGCCGTTTTATATGATAATTAAGATAATAGAAATTCCAACGAGCTGAGACAGACTCTATCTTTTTTGTAGCATGGTGTACCTAGTAACTCTGTGACGTCATAGTGACCGTACTCTAAATTCCAATATCCGATAGTTGTAGTACGGTGTAGCCACGCCCCATTAGTTACCCTAAATTAAACGATTTAATGCTCTGCATTCATCAAAGGGAATGTCACCGACCATGCTACAACTATCAGATAGAGGAATTTAAAGTACGGACATCACAGTGTTACTAAGTACACCAATTCAATTCAATTCAATTTTTATTAAGGCATAAACATTTTACAATATCCATCGCCATCAGCACTGAGGCGGTAATACATACAAGACATACTAAATACAAATACACACATATATTAAAACATGTTCTGGAGAAGAGCATGAGAAATATTTAGGTATGAGTAATCAAATTTAAGGGAAAACACGTACTACGCCTTGCACAACAGGTTAGAGAAACTCCACTTTGCGGCGAATCAAAATTTCGTCCGTGTTGTACTGTCTTGACCTTTCTCGCCCCGTTGAAAATGACAAGCGTTTACCTGGACATGATCAATTTAAATCCCATCAAGACCCTAATCAAACGTGGCATTTTGAGAGCCTGCTTGATCAGTTCCGATTGGCCCGAGATTGCCATCGTGTAGCTCTTGGCCAATGAAAACTGAACGTCACCAGTTTGATCTGTCAAAATGCATGTCAAACATTTGTTCTGCCCTCATTGTTTCTGCTCGGCACCGTGTTATTATTTTATACTTATATAACTTCATTTCGTGTCGCGTAGTGAAATGAAACTTGACTTTTTCGAAAGAATTGGGTAGCAAGGAAAACATTGACATTAAAGTGGGTTGGAGCGGTGTGCCTTGATAGATATTGAATGGAATATGACTTTTTTTCTCCGTCAAAAAATACCGCAACTGTCACGATTTTCTGTAAGAAGCTTTCTGGATGATGAAAATACACATATTTAGATCTTAGGAACTATGAGCTTTTGCAACATTAATTTAGACAGGCACTGTAGGTAGACGTGTAATATAAACGGGTCTTCTTGATTAAAGTACCCCGGGGAAATGTACCACCACTTTCGGTCACGTGTTTTATTAATCCGAGCCTTCGCTGACCTTATCAGCCCTTTTTACGATTTTGACATTTCATCTGGCTGTGTACATAAAAAGCCACACACAAAATGGCGAGGTCATGATGTACACAAACAATACTAGTAAGTCTAGTCCTATGTACATTTTATACACCGCGTGTAGGTAGTTACTCGCATTTTTCTCCAGCCGTGTCAAAATTGGTGAACCGTCGATCGAGGTCAGTGGGTGCGGAAATGCGTGTGATGTCGCTACCGACTTCGCTTGTCACAAAATGGGGAAACTCTTAACCTGTTGTGCAAGGCGTAGTATATATTGTTGAGAGTAATTATAGCATACATGTTGTTCGCACTTCACTGGTATAGCTCGAAACACAAATAAATATTATGTATAGTACATGATCCACCTATGACCTATATAGATAACTCTATGGTTTGATTGCACGAGCTTTATTGAAAAATTGAATTGATTAAAAACTAAGTACACCATGCTACAAAGAAGATAGAGTTTGTCTCAACGTGTTGATTATTTAAACACCTCGATGGGAATAACCCAACTAGCTGAGACCAGACTGTGTCTTTTTCTTAACCAATTGTTTTTGTTTAAATATCATAAGTGAAATTAACGATTTACATCATTGAAATTAATTAAGCAAGCCAACTATAAACACTTTCACACATATCAATGTGTATTCATAAACACCATTTATACATAGCAGCTTTCATAAAATGATCTTTTAATTGGTTAAATATATTAACTACTCAAACTAGCACTGTATACATGTATACATTTTGTGTGTCTCATTCCCGTTCAGGCCATCGGACCTGCATGGGGATCTGGAACGTGACCATCATCGACCACCATCAACGTCGGGCCCGGTGTGGCTTATTTTTCGGTCCCATCGAGCCGAACGTTGACAGTGTAGTGTTTTAGTTGTCATCTGCATTGATACACGTTCCAATTTGGTATACACACCACACTAGGGCCCTTCTCAGGGCCGTTTTTTGTGATCTACTGAGACATAACCACCACGGATACAGACCATGGAGCTTACACGGAATGGAAGACGCCGTAACATCACCTCCGCAAACATTGGGGAACGTTCCGGGGGTCGTCCACCATTTTGTGCCAGCTCCAGGACGTAAACATCACGGGACCTAAAATCTTTGGATAAACCATGCGGGATATACAGCAGTCGTATGATGTTGGACAACGACGATGTGGTACGACGGCGTGTACACCGGAGCAGCCATCACCACGAGTAAAACCACCAACACGGACTCCACGAGCGATGGGATTGACCTATCTGGGAGGCTTCAAATCACCTGTGCCCTGATTGGTTGAGACGATTTCGAGCCGGCAATGGGATCGACCTACTTTCAACATCTTTGCAGTCATCCCATTGGTCGAAAACTTCAATTCTACAATAATCTTCTTAGATAATCAACGATGGATTTCATCACCCACCTGCCACCAACTTGACTCTTCTTCAGATCTTGTAATCTCCATTGGAACCGATTGATGCAAACGACATTTGACCAACGCTGGACCTAATCTTCATTTGAAAAGCTCGCCAAAATGACTAGTATCAACACGGCGAGGATAAATAAAAACTTAGACTACTTTTGTGTGTCTGGGTAGTGCAGGCGGTAGCATACTCGCTTTTTACAAATGCAACCCCGGTTTGATTCCCTATGTGCATTTGCGAACTCGGACATGTGTGTTTTCCTGTTGCTTCTCCACCGTACTGTAATATCATCGCCAGGCAAATGCAGTCCTTCTCTAATTTGTATACGCTGTATAGCTTCTTTCATAATCCATGTAAATATAAATAACATTTATGTTTTTTATACCTATAAACTAAACATTTACACTTTTTTGCTATTTTTACTTTCAGCTTCTTACCTCCTGAGCAATGGAAATGGTTGAAAGAATTAAATGAAAAATGGTAAGAAACATGCACTTGACACATTACATTGGAAATAAGCATATGTAGATATGTTTTGTGGAAGGGAACAACAAAAGTGTCAGCTCGGGTGCTTTTTTCAAAAAAAAAAGGAAAAAGGCTGATACTTGACACAATTTTTCCATACCAATTTTTTATCTTGGTTTGGAAACTCTCTTTTTTTACACACTCAATGAACTACTATGACAACACTATTTAGGCACAGCAATCAGTTTCCAAATATTTGCTCATTTGAAAAATGCCTTTGCATTGCTAGTTTACGGATATTCAAAATTTTGAATCGGGCGGAGTTCTTCCTTTAAAATTGAAAATTCATTTTTGGCTGATTTTATGAAATTAATGATAATAACGCAACAAACAGATTTACGTTATACAAAACATATATAAGAACAAATGAAGAATAAAATAGTGTTCTAAAAATGTTATCATTTATGTACAATCTGACATTAAAATATACCATTTTTTGTGCATCCGCCTAGAAATATCCACAACCTTAAACTAAAAACAAATAATATCCATATAATCCTCTCAGTCTGATCAAGGGCAGTTGAACTCCAACATTTTGAAATTGATTTCATTTTGGCTCAAATTTGACAAAACACAGGTGTCTCCCAGCAGTATAGACATCATATTATAAATGTACACGTGTTACTTTGCATGCTTAGATCATGCTTGAACAATGAGGTGCCAGGTAAGTCAGATTTATGTATACAATCAATGGTAGTGTGCTTAACCATGCATACATTGCAGTTACCTAGGCTAACTTACCTGTAGCAGACCTGTACAACTAACTACGATAACAACTATGACTTCAGACTAAAAACTAAGCACGAGAAAATGCTGAGGGCTGATAACAACCTGGGTTTTAGTAGGCTCACAGGGGTTTGTGTAGAAAAAAAGCCAATAAAAAACACATTAAAAAATACATATTATTTATATTTCTGCCAATATATTATATATATACGTCATATGCATCGACCTTTTAGACTATTTTTTCTTAAAACATTCTTCGATGCAACCACCCAGACTCGGCTGAAGTTTTAAAGGGACTTGCCTGAAGAATTCATCACTAAACACATTTTGAGAGGGAGGAGGGTACACATCAGATGCAGATCCAATATGTTGGTTTGATTATTTGTGTGTGGGAGTGGCGGAGGATCCTTCGAAGTAAAATGTTTTTCTACATGACGTTTAGTGAATTCTGTTGTATTTTTCCAGAATAATTTTATGTTAAATCCAATGATGACTAACAGTGGAAATGGCGTTCGCCCCATGTAATCCGGCATGCATAGGTTATACTTGCGGGATTTTAGAGGGTTGGAGTGCCGGGTCCGCCCTATACCTGAATCCGCCTAAGTACATGATAAATACACTTTTATCCCGTATGCTTTACCCTAAAATTGCCGCCGTATCCGGGATAGTGAAGACGCTGCGTCTAAAACTTACTCGCCTTTCACTCCTGCGGGTTCGAATCCCACTGGTAGCTCGAATTGTCAAGTGAGAAAGTGTCAATTCTTAATGTTATTTTTGTGGTGTGGAAAAACATTGATATTTTCTATTTTAGGAGGTCTAAATGTAATGAATGAAACTAAAATTAGCACTGATTTACAATAATATTCATTGCGAGACAGCAATGTGTGCTATCCTAGGTTACGCACCAGGAAACATTTAAAGGGGAAAACGGCAATTTTGCTTTTTTTAAGTCGAGGCATTCTGTTATTTGTTTGCACATTTGAATAGCGCAAATACATTTTGCACCAATAAATGTATGTTTAATTGTACGCCGGACCCCCAGCAAAGCTATTCATTAAGTGTCCGTCTAACGGTTGTTAGACGGATACTTTTGAGCGCACGGAATCTTTTATATATACTTAACGGCTTTTCTAACTCCACACTTTTATTTTTGAAATATCTCTTTTATTTAACGCAACAATTTTATGAATTTTCGTCTGCTGTCATTGTACATGATGATAAACATTTTGCCATGAATAAAGTTGACCGTAAACCAGTCTTTCTACCTGAATCGAGATGCACGTGCATTTCGTGTTTTTTGTCTCTTGTCACTTATATAAAAGAGGTACACCTACAGAATTGATACAAATGTATTGTGTTGTAATTTACATGTCGGAAAAACAGGAATTTGATCAACTGTTAAATTTTGATCAATTTCCTGTTTTTTCGACATGTAAATTACAATACAATACATTTGTATCAATTCTGTAGGTGTACCTCTTTTATATAAGTAACAAGAGACAAAAAACACGAAATGCACGTGCATCTCGATTCAGGTAGAAAGACTGGTTTACGGTCAACTTTATTCATTCATAAAATTGTTGCGTTAAATAAAAGAGATATTTCAAAAATAAAAGTGTGGAGTTAGAAAATCCGTTAAGTATATACGCACGAGAGCCATGCACAAGTGCGTATCAATCCTCGGACTGATAGTACACACAAACGAAGGCAATGCAATGACGTTAGGCGGACGGTTTGCTTGACCGAAAAACAAATAATTGTTTTTTTGTCGCCATTTTATGTACAAAATGCTGTGAAACTTAATACATTAAAACAAAAATAACGCTTCATTTCACAGATTAGCAAATAAAAATAGATACAAACAAATATGATATGTTGTTATATATTCTTTTATTTTGTTAATGAACTTTCAATGGGATTCCGCAAAAGGGATTATTATCTTTAAAACTCCTGGCGTCCAGTTAGGTTTTTCTATATTATATATATTTGCAAACATACCAATTGTCACAAAATTTCACATCAAAATGACGGTTTAAAATATTACACTAGCTATTGATAATATTGCATCAATAACACAATTATTTAAACACTTAGTACATTTTAAGAAACGATTGAAATTTACATATAATAGTTATTTTATAGAGAAAGTTATTTCCACATTTTAAACAGTAGTTCTGGCACTCAAAACTAACTGAAACTATAAGCCGATATGACTCACATTTATATATATGATCAATCATACTTGGCATAAGTGAAAATGCAGTTTTCTCATTTTTCTCAATCCAAAACAACATAATTATAACAACATATCATATTTGTTTGTCTCTATTTTTATTTGCTATTCTATGAAATGAAGCGTTATTTTTGTTGTAATGTATTAAGTTTCACAGCATTGTGTACATAAAATGGCATGCGTGCGACAAAAAAACAAAAACATTAAAACAATAATTGTAAAAAGAAAAAGGTAAGAACAAATTTAACGCAAAATCCTACTAGTGAAAAAAAAGAAGCAAATAGAGAACAGTGGAGAAAAATGTATAGTTTGTAGCGAATAACATAAACTTGCATACGTAAACGTAGAAATTTTGTAATAACCTTAACGCGTTACTGCGGAGTTATTAAATTTCGATATAACTGAGAAGTAAAATAATGACATACATCATATTATTAGCAAAATGGGGATTTAATATAATATTCGGAGGATTATTAAAATAAGAAAAATAGCACCAATACCTCTATAATAAATCTGCAAACCAGTAGTTCAGCTCGTGTGCCTGGAGTTCTGCAGATAATGGTGGCACTAAGGTATATGCGTAACTCTGTGCGATTCCGTCTTCAAGTACTTTGTCGTTGCGCCATTTCCCCCCACGCATCCCAAACATTTAAACCCCACAGAAGTGTTCTTTTGAGTATTTTTAGGTGTACTCGACTTTCTCATTATTTCCACGTCATTATCGCTCGCCATTTTACTAAAACGTGTTGACGAACTATCGGCAGCAACGATTTGCGAAAATCGTTGTAGCTTAAACAAAAAATACAATGATGTCACAAAATGTTTCGCTATTCAATGTACATAATTATATCAAAATTGTTCATTGTATTTGAAATTAAGAAGAATGTTCAAACCGTGATTTTTTTGACGACTTGCTTAACAGTTGCATAGAATCAACCTTTTCATACACAAAGTACTTGGTTATAAACTAAAAAAGTGTAGAAAGATCATTTTCTTGTATCAGTTTGGCGCATTATAAGTGTTACGCATGTGCACTACTATGTCAGAAATAAGTCCACACACATACGAGGCTTTATGATTTGGGTGAAAAAAAATGCAAAATATACATGTACCGATTTTCAAAAATCATTTGAGCAGTATAAACAATATTTTGGGAGTTATGAAGTTTTGCCTTATATATGTACTCGCCCAGTTTCATTATTTCCAGATTGAATTAGATACTCACATTGCGGACATGTTGAAAACAAGTATACTCAAACATCGATAATTTTTGTAATTGATAGGGATAGTGGACTAGAAGATTCTCATGTGTCTAGATTAAAATATATTTTTACTTTTTTTGTAATGGATAAAAGGATGCATGTTGGAATAATTAAATGTCCTAACCCCTATGATTCTATGAACTGTTTTGTTATGCGTAAAACATAACATTTTCAATTGAGTAGAACAGTAATTGAGTGTATACATAAACTGCATGTCACAGATGCTATTTGTATTTGTAACCATGAATGAAATGGGGTTAACACTAATATTAGGTTATATTGGGAATGCAATTTCAGATGGAGATGCCATGAAAGGTGAAGGTTCCCATCAGACATGCCTCCGCAAAAGAGCAGAGTATTTGAGATGTAGGATGAAGTTTCCCATCATGCATGCCTCGGCGGGAGCGAACCAATTGGGGCAGAGGCTGTGGCTCCAAAGCCATGGCCATATCCACTGGGTTATCGAGGCCTCTTGTTTGTAACCAAGCTTGTATACATATGTAAATACATGTATATAGCTTTTTATAGAGTGCGAGGCGTTTAGTCCAAAACACAAAGTTTATATTAACGTACAAAGTTATTTTGGAAAAATAATAATAGTGATGGATATGCGTGTTTTACAAGTGTAGTAATATTAGTGCTACAGCTGAAAACACTGATAGTTAGCTAAATCTATGGATTATCACACTAGTAACACACTAGTCTTCCATCACAATCATCATCTTTTAAATAACATATATACCTTGGTGTTTTCAACAAATAATTGCTTCTCGGACATGTTAATGAAAGGTTATATACATTATGAACAACCAAAACAATGTAATCAGAGTGTACATTTATAGCATTGAATGTGTAATAGGTTTTTGTAGAAAGCATGGAATCTCATGTATGCAGTGCCAAAATGTAAGCTCTATGAATTCTATAGAAATTGAGATTCATTTAAATTATATTTTTAGTTATTTGATTGCTCTTTTATTAACGATAAAGGCAAGAAAGTTGAAGATTTTTTAGCCAAAAATAATTTGTGTCTTTTTAATGATAAAAAATCACATACTTATTTACATCTAGCTACAGGCTCTCATTCTTCCATTGATTTAACAATATGCGATCCAACGCTACTGATGGATTTTTCGTGGAGTGTTGGTGACGACCTATGTGGAAGTGACCACTTCCCCATATTTCTTGAAAATATCGGCCCTCCACTTCTCGAAAAAATGCAACGATGGAAACTTCGCAAAGCTGATTGGGATACGTTTCAATCTCTTTGTGAGGAACAGTTAAAGCCTTCCGTTTTCGAGGATGTCGAAGACGCAACTGCTCTTTTTACCAAAACCCTTCATGATATAGCTGATGAAACTATTCCAAAAACCTCGGCAAATCCAAAACGCCCACATAAACCATGGTACGATGATGACTGCAAAAAGGCAGTCAGCGATCGTAAAGCTGCATTGAATGCTTTTAACTTGCGGCCAACTCAAAATAATTTAGATACTTTTAGAGTTTTTCGTGCGAAAGCCCGTCGTACTATTAAGGATAGCAAGAGGAAATCCTGGAGATCTTATGTCTCTAGGCTGAACTCTCGTTCATCTCTTAAGAAGACGTGGGACATGGTCCGGAAAATAAACGGTAAAGGTAATTCTAGTTGTGTAAATCATCTTAAAACTGATAATGAGGATATTACTTCTGTCAAAGATATTACTGTGCCACAGGGCAGCATACTCTCTGTCACCCTTTTTAGTATAAACATTAACAGTATAGTTAAATGCATCAATCCAGGTGTGGATTGCTCTCTATATGTTGACGACTTTGTTATATGTTATCGTGCAAAAAACATGAACACTATTGAGAGACAACTGCAACAATGTCTGAATAAACTTCAGACCTGGTCGGATGAAAATGGTTTTAAATTTTCTAAATCTAAAACTAAATGTATGCACTTTTGTCAGTTACGTAAACATCATGAAGACCCTCATCTAACACTAGATGGGTCACCAATACCAGTAGTAGATGAGGCAAAATTCCTTGGTCTTATTTTCGACCGTAAATTAACGTTTATACCACACCTTAAATACTTGAAGGCCAAATGCCTTAAAGCTCTTAATTTACTTAAAGTTGTTGCAAACACTAACTGGGGAGCAGATCGTAAAGTCCTTTTACAACTTTATAGATCTCTTATCAGATCCAAGCTGGACTACGGCTCAATAGTATATGGATCGACTCGCAAGTCATACTTGCAGATGCTCGACCCTATACATAACCAAGGATTACGACTCGCCTTAGGTGCCATTCGTACATCACCAGCCGAAAGTCTATATGTTGAAGCTAATGAACCATCAGTGTCTCATAGACGGGACAAGTTAGCCCTTCAATATGCCATTAAATTAAAATCTAACCCTTCAAACCCAATTTTCGATAATGTCTTTAATCCTAGTTGTGAACCTCTTTTTGATCGAAAACCGAAGGCCATCCGACCATTTAGTCTTCGTATTAAACCAAAATTAAGAGACACTGAAATCGAACTAAATTTGATTGCCAAGTACAAAGTACCACAAATTCCACCGTGGACTTTGGAAACATCAACAATTATTTTCGACCTTTGTAATAGTAACAAATCCAGTACAGACCCTACTGTCTTTCAAAGCAAATTTAATGAAATTAAATCGAAATATAGTAACTTTCAACATATATACACAGATGGCTCTTAAGATGGAGATAAGGTAGCTGCAGCAACTGTTGTTCACAAACACAGCATAAAGAGCCGCCTGCCTGACAAGGCCTCTATCTTTTCAGCTGAACTTAAGGCAATTGAACTTGCCTTAAATTATATTCAGGAATCTGATGATGACCATTTTGTAATCTTTTCTGATTCCCTTTCATCTCTTCAAGCACTGGGTAATATGAAACATGATAACCCAGTTGTGCTTCAACTTTTAGAAAAGTACAATTCTCTTATAATTGATAATGTTATTATTTTCTGCTAGCTTCCAAGCCATGTAGGAATACGTGGTAATGATAGAGCTGATAGTGCTGCTAAGGCAGCATTAGATTTACATATATCTAATACCAAATTACCTTATACTGATTTTAAAAGTTGTATTAACACATATATTCGTAACTCTTGGCAAACCGCTTGGGATTTGTCAGTTAACAATAAACTCCATTCAATTAAACCGTTACTCGGAGAATGGCGTTCTTCTAGTAGACCCATTCGTCGAGAGGAAGTTGTCCTAGCCCGGTGCAGAATAGGGCATACACGTTATACTCATTCATATTTATTACAAGGTGAGCAATTACCAGAATGTATACCCTGCTTTGCACCGTTAACGGTCAAACACATATTGCTGGAATGTGTAGACTTTGATCCTATGCGTCAAAGGTACTACAATGTTAATACTATGACCGAGTTATTTAATACTATAGATTTTAGTCTAGTTTTAGATTTCCTGAAGAAAGTCAGACTTTATAAATCATTATAATATGTTCTTATATATATTTACTTTTATATACCCGTTTTCGGGCATTTGTTGATTTACATCTATAGTTTATATTGCTACCATATCATCCCTTATTTTTTAATAGTTTTATCTTGATATATTTACTTTATTTTTTAATTAATCCTTCATCTTTCGTCAGTTTTTGCGCACAATATGACCTATTTATGTGTCGACGTGCCGTAAAACACCATTCATACATTCAAAGATATTACGAACACTTTGGCAGAAACTTTTTCTCAAAATTCTTCTTCTGAAAATTGTCAACCAAATTTTCTAAAAAATAAGAAAATAAAAGAACAGAAGAAGCTGAATTTCAAGTCTAAAAATTTGGAGAAATACAATAAACTGTTCACTCTCAAAGAACTTCCAGAATCCCTTAAAAAGGCTCATGATACATCAGCTGGTCCTGATGATATCCATTATCAATTATTAAAACATTTACCTGAAACCGGTCTCTCTACACTTCTTGATATATTTAATAAGGTTTGGGTGACAGGAAACTTCCCCGATTCTTGGCGGGAAGCAATCGTTATTCCAGTCCCCAAACCTGGAAAGGATCATAAGGACCCAATAAATTATCGCCCTATTGCTTTAACGAGTTGTATATGTAAAACCATGGAAAGAATGATTAATGAGAGACTCGTTTGGTATCTGGAATCCAACAAGCTGATAACAAAGTATCAAAGTGGATTCCGGCGCCAACGAGGCACAACAGACAATCTCATTCGATTTGAATCATTTATTAGGGAAGCTTTCGTAAAGAAAGAACATCTAGTCGCTGTATTTTTTGACTTGGAGAAAGCTTATGATACTGCATGGAAGTACGGTATTATGAATGATCTTCATGACCTTGGTCTTAGAGGTCGCTTGGCAATTTTTATAGAGAATTTCTTAGAGGACAGACAGTTTCATGTCCGAATGGGTTCAACCCTCTCTGACATGCATGAGCAGGAGATGGGTGTGCCACAGGGCAGCATACTCTCTGTCATCCTTTTTAATATAAAAATTTACAATATAGTTAAATGCATCAATCCTGGTGTGGATTGCCCTCTATATGTTGACGACTTTGTTATATGTTATCGTGCAAAAAACATGAACACTATTGAGAGACAACTGCAACAATGTCTGAATAAACTTCATACCTGGTCGGATGAAAATGGTTTTAAATTTTCTAAATCTAAAACTAATTGTATGCACTTTTGTCAATTACGTAAACATCATGAAGACCCTCATCTAACACTGGATGGGTCACCAATACCAGTAGTGGATGAGGCAAAATTCCTTGGTCTTATTTTCGACCGTAAATTAACGTTTATACCACACCTTAAATACTTGAAGGCCAAATGCCTTAAAGCTCTTAATTTACTTAAAGTTGTTGCAAACACTAACTGGGGAGCAGATCGTAAAGTCCTTTTACAACTTTATAGATCTCTTATCAGATCCAAGCTGGACTACGGCTCAATAGAATATGGATCGACTCGCAAGTCATACTTGCAGATGCTCGATCCTATACATAATCAAGTATTACGACTCGCCTTAGGTGCCTTTCGTACATCACCAGCCGAAAGTCTATATGTTGAAGCTAATGAACCATCACTGTCTCATAGACGGGACAAGTTAGCCCTTCAATATGCCATTAAATTAAAATCTAACCCTTCAAACCCAACTTTCGATAATGTCTTTAATCCTAGTTGTAAACCTCTTTTAGATCGAAAACCAAAGGCCATCCGACCATTTGGTCTTCGTATTAAACCAAAATGAAGAGACACTGAAATCGACCTAAATTTGATTGCCAAGTACAAAGTACCACAAATTCCACCGTGGACTTTGGAAACATCAACAATTATTTTCGACCTTTGTAATAATAACAAATCCAGTACAGACCCTACTGTCTTTCAAAGCAAATTTAATGAAATTAAATCGAAATACAGTAATTGTCAACATATATACACAGATGGTTCTAAAGATGGAGATAAGGTAGCTGCAGCAGCTGCTATTCACAAACACAGCATAAAGAGCCGCCTGCCTGACAAGGCCTCTATCTTTTCAGCTGAACTTAAGGCAATTGAACTTGCCTTAAATTATATTCAGGAATCTGATGATGACCATTTTGTAATCTTTTCTGATTCCCTTTCATCTCTTCAAGCACTGGGTAATATGAAACATGATAACCCAGTTGTGCTTCAACTTTTAGAAAAGTACAATTCTCTTATAATTGATAATGTTATTATTTACTGCTGGCTTTCAAGCCATGTAGGAATACGTAGAAATGATAGAGCTGATAGTGCTGCTAAAGCAGCATTAGGTTTGAATATCTGATACCAAATTACCTTATACTGATTTTAAAAGTTGTATTAACACATATATTCGTAACTCTTGGCAAGCCGCTTGGCATTTGTCACTTAACAATAAACTCCATTCAATTAAACCGGTACTCGGAGAATGGCGTTCTTCTAGTAGACCCATTCGTCGAGAGGAAGTTATCCTAGCCCGGTGCAGAATAGGGCATACACGTTATGCTCATTCATATTTATTACAAGGTGAGCAATTACCAGAATGTATACCCTGCTTTGCACCGTTAACGGTCAAACACATATTGCTGGAATGTGTAGACTTTGCTCCTATGCGTCAAAGGTACTACAATGTTAATACTATGACCGAGTTATTTAATACTATAGATATTAGTCTAGTTTTAGATTTCCTGAAGGAAGTCAGACTATATAAATCATTATAATATGTTTTACTTTTTTATATACCCGTTTTCGGGCATTTGTTGATTTACATATATAGTTTATATTACTACCATATCATCCCTTATTTTTTAATAGTTTTATCTTGATATATTTACATTAATTTTTAATTAATCCTTCATTTCTTCATCTTTCGTCAGTTTTTGCGCACACTATGACCTATTTATGTGTCGACGTGCCGTAAAACACCATTCATTCATTCATTCTTACATAAACAAGCTATAATATTAGGTGATGTGAACAAAAGCTCCTACAATTTCGACATGAGTATTGCGCAAAATTTCAAAATTGAATTTCATACAGTTACTTTGAAAGTGTTTTTTAAACTTATCATAGTTTCCGGTGATCTTTTTCATTAAAATGTAATTATCACACCTAAAGATAAAACATATTGCACCATTTTAATATAAGCTACCATACTATTTAAATGATTATAAACCCTGTTGTAATGATTGCTTGAACAATATTTCCACCACATATTCAATGAAGTGTATACAATATGTGTATCAAAAGGTTATAAATACGTATGTATGTAATTACATCATGTTTTTCCTTCATTATTATATACATGCATATACAATTTCCAAATGATGTAAACATGATCCATGGTCGTAACCACTGTAACTAGACAGTTATTCAACGGACCTTTTGTTTGCTACAGACCTTAAAATTGAGCATCTAACTAAATGTCTGATACTATAAAACATTTGGATATATGCATATATAGGATAATATCACTAGTCTCCAAGTAGATTATGTATATTCAAAATACATCTTAACAATGATTCCTGTTTACAGTTTTTTTTTATGAAAAAACATTTTGCCACCCGAACACAATGCATTTTTCAACAGTATACGCCTGATGACTTTTGGGGCACATCCTTGCATCTTGCTCTGTGGAAAACCATAAAAGATTATCATTTTATAATTAATTTCCCTACTTCTTTAGCTTAAAGGCCTGAACTACGACTGTATTACAGAAATCAACGATTTTATTAATTTTTTCAACATTTTGCTCCAAAAGCTCACAATGTGAACTTTCACATTAACTTACGATACAATGAAACGTTTGTATATATAATTGTGCACCATTTTATTGTTTTTCTTAAAAGGCTTTGAAGCAAACAATTAAGGGTGTATTTCTTAAAAGGCTTTGAAGTAAACAATTAAGGGTGTAAATATTGAATGAACAATATATGTATTAGATAGTTAAAAAACATGTTTATGAACTTTTTTATAGCAATAAATTTAAAAATTTGACTTAAGAGCAAAATCGTCGTAAGATGTTCCATAAAACGGGCCACTGTACTACGAATGTATTACAGAAATCAACGATTCTAATAAAAAAAATCAACATTTTGCCCCAAAATCTCACAATGTGAACTTCCACATTAACTTACGATACAATGAAACATTTGTATATATAATTGTGCACCATTTTATCACTTCCATTAGATAAGTTTATGTTCAAACATCTTATTACAAAATGATTCCTCTTTTCAGCGATTTTTTATAAAAAAACACATTTTTAGACCCAAAAAATAAAGTAATTTATATCGTCGTATGTTAAAGGACTTTTTTCTGGCACTTCTCTAAGTTTTTACAACTCATTTAGTATTTTTTTTAATGTATAGCCTAGCAACACCAAATGTATTACAGAAATCAACGATTTTTATTCATTTTTCCAAGTTTTGCCCCAAAATCTCATATTATTAACCCAATATCCATCTATAAAACCGTGATTTACAGAGATGTATTTGGAAGAGCATTTCCGCACTGTTAGAAAATTCTAGTTTGCTCAAATGTTTTTTTATAAAATTATACCAGTTTCCGGAGATTTTCTCTTAAAAAGGCAACTTTTACCCCAAAGTTGGGCATTTCTCACCATCTTTATATTGAGGAGTTTTTTTCTCAAACTCATTACATGTTAGTGATTCTAAATATCCTAAAAGACTTTCTGCTGGAATTTGTTTTAATTAATTAATTACTAGACTATAAACCTTCAGGAACATCTGTACTTTGTGTATTAAGTTGTCACCCCATTACGGTCAGGTCATTGAAAATTGATTTTGACAAGGCGTTCATGTACAATATTTGTAAAGATTTAAGTGATTGGTATATAAATTAAAAACGTGTATTTCCAGCTGCCCTGGATAAGACATGGAAGATTACATTGTTATTAATAATACTTAATTTGCGTATGAGAATAGTACTGTGCGGCTGCAGGAAATATGGCAGTTTTTTTCAATTTAAAACTAATTACTAAACTATTGCATTTTTAGCTCTACTGATCAGAGATCAGCAGAGCTTATGCGTGGTGCGGCGTCCGTCGTCCGTCTGTCCGTCTGTCTGTCCGTCTGTCTGTCCGTAAACTTTTTTTGTAGCGACTTCTCCTCTGAACTACTGAATGAGGATTTTCATGAAACTTTACAGAAATGTTGCCCATGAAGTCTGGTTGATCCTAGCAAAAATTCATGTTGATGTGAAATCCAAGATGGCCGCCAGATCTAAAAATAGGTTTTTAAAAAACAAGTTTGTAGCGACTTCTTCATGAAAACTATAAGTGATATTGATATGGGACTTTTTCTAAAATGATCAGCATGACATTGATGTTGGTCCTTGTCGAAAATCGTTTTGATTCGACGTTAAACATGGCTGCCAGCGGCCACCTTTGTTTACATAGAGTTATATAATGAAAACTTGTAGCAACTACTCCTCTGAAACTACTTGACGGATTTTCATGAAACTTCCCAGGAATGTTGCTCTTGATGTCTAATTGATCCTAGCAAAATTTCAGGTCGGCCGGAAATTCAAGATGGCCGCAACGGCTAAAAATAGATTTTTAAAAAAGATGTTTGTAGCGACTACGTCTTGAAACTATAAGTGATATTGATATGGGACTTTTTGTAAAATGATCAGCATGACATGATGGTTATAAGAGTCAAACATTATTTTGATTCGACGTTAAACATGGCTGCCAGTGGCCATCTTTGTTTACATAGAGTTATATGATGAAAACTTGTAGCGACTACTTCTCTGAAACTACTTGACGGATGTTCATGAAACTTCACAGGAATTTTGCTCTTGATGTCTAATTGATCCTAGCAAAATTTCAGGTCGCCCGGAAGTTCAAGATGGCTGCAATGGCTAAAAATAGATTTTTAAAAAAGAAGTTTGTAGCGACTACGTCTTGAAAACTATAAGTGATATTGATATGGGACTTTTGTAAAATGATCAGCATGACATGATGTTGGTCCTTGTCAAAAATTGTTTTGATTCAACGTTAAACATGGCTGCCAGCAGCCATCTTTGTTTACATAGAGTTATATAGTAAAAACTTGTAGCGACTAATCCTTTGAAACTACTTGGCAGATTTTCATAAAACTTTACAGGAATGTTGCTCTTAATGTTTAATTGATCCTAGCAAAATTTCAAATCGGCCAGAAATTCAAGATGGCCGCCACAGCTAAAAATAGATTTTTAAAAAAGAAGTTTGTAGCGACTACGTCTTGAAAACTATAAGTGATATTGATATGGGACTTTTTGTAAAATGATCAGCATGACATGATGGTTATCAGAGTCAACATTATTTTGATTCGACGTTAAACATGGCTGTCAGCGGCCATCTTTGTTTACATAGAGATATATAATGAAAACTTGTAGCGACTATTCCTGTGAAACTACTTGACGGATTTTCATGAAACTTCACAGGAATGTTGCTCTTGATGTCTAATTGATCCTAGCAAAATTTCAGGTCGGCCGGAAATTCAAGATGGCCGCCACGGCTAAAAATAATTTTTCAAAAAACAAGTCTGTAGCGACTACTTCCTGAAATCAAAATCAATCAGTAGAGCTTGAAGGTCATTGACCTCTTGTTTATATTGATTTCTTTCTCTATACATGCTATATATATATAATAAATAATGAAAGTACTTGATTTAATGCCCTAACTTGTGCTTAAAATACGTACTTAATATCAATATAATAGACATGTACAATGAGTCAAAAATGTAGGTAAACGTAAATAATGGCATCCTGTCAACTGGAAGGATGAATGAATACACATCCAGTGTAAAGTATTTCAAAAGATGCTGCATTACCTGTTCGACTTTTATACTTATTTTAAGCGTTATACAGAATATAGAAGCCAAAGCAAATTACGTTACATGTATATTGTATTTATTCAACCAATACTCTGTTTAATTCTAATATCATCAATCCGAAGATATTTGTCCTTATTGTATATTAGCACAAAACGTTCGGCAGTAATTTACTTCGTAAGAAATGAAAACAAAGCATTATTATGGGGGAACAAAATACATTTAAACAAGAAATCCGCGGATTGACATGTCTCGCCTAACAAGGACAGGACTACAAATATGAGCTGATCATAACAAGGACAAGACTTACACATAAGAGATAATCGTTGTTTAACTGAAAGTTTGTTAAATTTGTAATATGAAAAAACAAAATTGCTGATATATGACATTGAAGTGTAACCGTTTGAATTAAACAAGAAATCCGTGGATTCACATGTCTCGCCTAATTGGGGCTGGACTTAAAAATAAAAAGGTCAATGATGCTTAAATGAAAGTTTGTAAACATTTTAGTAATTAAAAACAATCGAGTTTGCCGTTTGCTGAGATGACATTTAAGTGCATTTGTTTAAAAACAAAATGCCATTCTATTAAAACAAGAGGCCCAAGAGGGCCTGTGGATGCTCTACTTGCTAAAACAGGTCTTATATCAAGGGTTGTCGACATAAAATTCCCATCAGTAGTTTTATTAAAACATTGCAAAAACAACAGGGATAGGATGGCCTTAGATCGCTCACCTGGTAATCATGGGCAATATGTCTGCTGTGTCTAGTCTGGCATGGGCATTTTTTAATTTGTCCCACTTTCTTC
This sequence comes from Cyrtodaria siliqua, assembly GCA_037043455.1. Classification (NCBI taxonomy): domain Eukaryota; kingdom Metazoa; phylum Mollusca; class Bivalvia; order Adapedonta; family Hiatellidae; genus Cyrtodaria; species Cyrtodaria siliqua. The sequence goes on from JAWPHD010011408.1 coordinate 27,454, forward strand.
TATGAATGAAATTTCATAAAAATGGGTGTGGGGGGGGGGGGGGGGGGGGAGGGTTTATATTAACATTCTAAACAAATATGGTAAAGATCAGATAAAAAAAATGAAGTAACTACAGATTTAACAAAGGAAAATACAAAAATACAATATAGCATTTTTCAACAAATCAAGGGCCATAACCTGTCGTTACTAACTAGATGGAGCTGGTTTTCGAACTTGTCCAAAATTTCATTGATATACCATGCTTTGCACAATTAGATATCATACTGAGGCTTCCTGCGAAATATTGTAGAAATCCAACAAGCCGTTTAGGAGGAATAGCGCCGACAAGAAATTTAAAGTAAAAATGTCAAAGTGCCATAACTCCGTCTTAAATCAGCAAACTGGAACAAAAGCGCGATATGCACAACTAGATATATTACCAATGCTTCCTGCCAAGTTTCGTCGAAATCCAACAAGGCGTTTAGGAGGAGTAGCGCTGACAAGGAATTTAAAAAAGAAATGTCAAGGGGCTGTAACTCCATCAAAAATCAATGAACTAGGAAAAAAAATGCAATAGGCACAGCAATGCTTCCTGCTAACATGGCGTTAACACCAAAAAAATATAAAAAAAAATAAAAAAAATTAAATAAGAAAATTAACAAAAAAAAATAATTTTAAAATAAAAAATAAATTAATTCAAACAAGAAATAATTGTAACAAAATAATTAAAACAAAAAAAAAAAAAAAAAAAAAAAAAAAGGCAAAACATGTGGTAAAGATCAGATGAAAAAAATGAAAGCGCTATAGCATTTTTAACTAAATCAAGGGCCATAACTCCGCTATTATTGGTCCGATCTGGCTGGTTTTCGAACTTGTGCGAGCTTTCGTTGATATAAACAATCTGTTAAAGTTTGGTAAAGATCGGATGAAAAATGAAGGCCTTTGGCCAGTAGAGCTAAAAATCATCAGCTCCAAAAAGTAGGTCAAGGTCATACATGAAATACAGGCATCCAAAAAAAAGATGCACTAACGAAGACACAACTACGTCAAAATAGAATACGTTTTCTTCCAAAGATTAAGCTATAAATTAGGTTTAAAACATCTAGTGCATAATTCTAGTTCATGAGAAAGTGATGTAAATGTAAAATTAAAGTTATCTGCCCTTTGCTTGGATGGTGAAGGTCACATCCACATTTGCTTTGTCACGTTGCAATGTACCACTCAAGATACAACTATAAGCAAAGTTTGAAAGGTCTTAATGCATACAGTTTGTGAAAAAGTGACCTTAATGCCAAAGTTGAAGGTAAAAATTATAAGGTTATCTGCCCTTGCTTGGAGGTCAAGGTCACTTCCACATTTGCTAAGACCTTTTTTTTCTCAAAGCTCTTCCTTTTTCTGTTTTTGATAATCTTTTCTGAATTGGGTGCATACAACTGATAAAACTAGAACTGTCGCCGGAGGCAGACAAATACCCCCAGCTGGCAACTTGTTGAGGGGGTTGGTAAACATACAAGACTTTGTTCCTATAAGATATATAGACATATATTACAGAGAAAAAGCCCGGACAAGAATTTTCTATTTGACAACCAAATATGAAATGCATTAAAATACAAAGGGCCGTAACTGAGTGGAAATTATCGAACCAGAACGTCACGACAATATGCGCATATTCACTTGATATTGATGCTTTGTAGCAAGTTTCACGAAAATATAACATGTGGTTTTAGAGAAATAGCCCGAACAAGAATTTTCTATTTGACTACCATGTATGAAATGCATTAAAAATACAAAGGGCCATAACTCAGTGAAAAAATATTAAACCGGAACTTCATGAATGACAGTATGCACATCTCCACTTGATATTGATACTTCCTAGCAAGTTTCAATACATTCTAACAAGAAGTTTTAGAGAATTAGCCCGAACAAGAATTTTGTATTATATATATATTAGAAATACAAAGGGCATAACTCAGTGTAAAATTATCGAACCGGAACGTCAGGATAGTATGCGCATGTCCATTCGATATTGATACTTCCTGGCAAGTTTTGCGAAATTAAAGAAGGAGTCATTTAGAAATAGCCCGGACAAGAATTGCGTCTACGGACAGACGGACAAGGTGATTCCAGAATACACCCCCTACACCTCCCCCACCCCCACCCCCACCCCCACACACACACAAACCACCACCAATTTCGGTGGGGTATAAAAAGATGTACTATCTTCTCAAATAATGTTAAAATATGCACGAAAGTGTTCAGCAAATTATCACAAACTTCCGCTACAACTGTTGTTGTATCTTCTAAATATATTGACTCGGGAGAATCTATCACCTCAGCATCTCCCCGAATGTAGCACTTCATTATAAAACACTCCAATAGTTCTGTAGCCTCAAAACATACTGAAACATGTGCTTTGTTTCCTTCACCAATGTTCGCATTGTCATGAAATCTCTGGTATGAAGTTCATACACTTAAAAAAATCAAATATTACATCTTTAATGTTAGTCAACACTTCAAAGACGTTTTGCTTTCTTGACGTTTCTTCTAAAGTTTCTTCATACCTAGTGCTGAACATTATCTCTGTAGCTGAATCAATCATTCCATCTAAAATGGTGATTTCTGCTTGTGAATTTTCAACTTGTTTCCATTCCATTTCAACACAAAGTCGATACCAGCATTTTGCAACACAGCAACCGCCAACGTACCGGATCTTTCCTCTCCCGGCTGCAGATAATTCAGCCTCAGTTGGTGGGAATATTGTATGAATTACTTGTTCATGTTTATGGAAAGATTCAGCCTTTCACTTGATGACATTATCTTGAATTACACATATAAGTAAGTATTTGCTGTCCAACTAGAAAAGCTGTCAACGATTCTGATTCTTGTAAATACTTTTTTGATTAAATGTACACATTAAATTCGGAGTAAAATTATGTAAAATGTTTCGGTTTCAGGTCCCGGTGTCAGCTGTACAAGACAGATGATATAAGTGTTCTACTTGACGACACTGATTTATGTACCAAGTTGTCACTACTTCATTGTTGCTTAAAATTGTATTCTCTGCCCATCTTGTTCAGCTGGGGTTCCGATGAAATCAGAAAAAGCTTCTTTGAAAACATTAATAGCACATCCGTATTTTCAAAACTTGAAAAAAAAAATGTAATTGTCAAGTATTTTCACAATTTGAACTTTTGTTGTAATTGTGGTCAATACGTGTATCTAACTAATATAGCATCTGATCAATGTTTTCATCGTCATCAATTTCTGATCAGAATCAACATATTTTGATATTAAGGATACTGGGTTATGTGTGTACATTAAGGAAGTGTCGACAGCAAGTTTAAATTATTTTGCAAATCACCCATTCCATGTGAGTTCTCATAGAATTCTGTTACTTGTTTAGGGTGTTTCTTACATAAAGATGGTTTGTAGTTAAAGCAGTTTCCGCTCTGCCAACAGCAACCCCAATTTGGACAGGACTAGTAGATGATTACAGTCTAAGGATAAAATCATTTCTTGCGACTTGTGACTAGTTATTGCGTAAGCTAATCGTGGAGGATATTGATACCTGCATGCTATACACTTATTGTTTACTCAGCCTATGACTTTTAACGTGAACTATATATTCAATCAATATTAAACAATGATACTGAAAGCTTTATGATAAAAATTACACTTTTCAATTTTCATCGTTTTCATCTTCGCTGGAAATGGGCCCAACAACAACATCCGGGTGAGTCCTGGTACTTAAATATATCAGAGTTGCATTGTGGAATCGGGTACCACTAATAAAAAAATTGCATTGCGTATCCAATTATATTCTATTCTACTCCTCGGACCCCATAGCCCGTCCACTTTCCCTCTAACGAGATTTGTGTCCGTGTTATTTACGCACTAATTTCGTGAGTAAATCAATCAATTATTCTCTCATTCCCTTCCAGCAGACACACTAATATATATATATATGAAAATTAAAGACCAAAGAACAGATGGAATAAGATCAACAAATAAAAATCACACAGAGAAAAACTATAGTTAATAACACAAAAAACTAACTCCAGATAGGAATGCTGGCTGTCTCTGTTGCGTTATACATTTTACAAATAAATTCTTAAATACAAAGTGCATATATGGTATGCTGCTGTTTCTGTTACCATTCATCAATCTGGCCCAGTTATCTGAAAAAGACTTAAAAACACCTTTAGTAGCAATGTTCTGTTGTCTTAAACTCGTTAAATGTTTGTACAAAAAAGTATTTTAAACCTTCTAAAGTGTTATTATTTTCGAAATGTTCTTCCATTATATTGTTCCGCAACAGAGTAAAGCCTCGGATGACCAGAGAAAGACCACTCACATCGTGGCAGATTTTACATAACACTGCACGAGAACTCGTGCAAATACACACACAACCGATAAATCGTGAAAATAAGTACATGTACCGGTATCAACACTGTTGTAAGAGAATACGCGAATAATTTCATTTGTATTTGTTGTGTGATCTAATTATTCTACATACATCATTTATTATTTCCTGTTTTGCTGTCTATATAATTATGGATATAAAAATGGGTACTTTTTATTTTTGCACAGTATACAAATACACAGTTCTCCACTCATCAAATGCATATTCGCGTAAAAGATTGTACCAGCGAGTTGAGCTATGCTGTATAACTGTGATGCATGAAAAGTGCTCCGATATTTAGCAAGGCAATTGGCATCAGAAAAAGGCACCACAACCTGACATCGAAGAGAACTCACGCGTGTATGATTGTGTCAATGCAGGCAAAGGTTGCCAAATCCTACAAAACATGCTTATATAGGACATAAATGGAACTAAGTAAAACAATATGACGTGTCAACAAGCAACAACCAGCGTCCCATATTTAATGAATAAAATACTGATCCTGAAATCGTTTCATATTTTCTGTTAGGGCCTTTATTTTCACTCCTTAAAAATATTGAAATAATCGTGAATAACGTTATGCTGTGGCTACTTTATGCTTTTTCACGAATAACTGTAATGTTAAAGCACCGTTAAGTTTAGGTCTTTAAATATTTAAGTAACACGATTGCAATACAACACGAATCTACGAACATTTGGTGTAGTGGTCAGACTTGTGGACTTTTCAATCATAACTTATAGTGCATGGTTCGAATCAGATGACGGACAAACATGTTTTTTGTGAATAAAATGTATGTTTCTTTTCTTTTTCTTTTTGTAAAATGTATATGTCATTTTTTACATACTCACATATTTTATTTTATTTTTATATGGTTTTGTTTAATAAACAGATAAGCACAAGTACAATAAATTCAGAATAATGAAAAATATCAAACATATGAAGTATACTAATGAATATGTCTCATTTATGTATAACCTAACATTCAAAGCCAGTGTCTGTATCTGTGTAATCGTTACACTCACAGTGTCTGTGTCTGTACCGTCCTCACACTCACTGACAGTGTATGTTCCCTCCTCGTCACTATCCTCGACGATAAACCTCCCTATCGAATTTTCCACAGCTACAGAGGATTTCCAAAAGCTCTGTTTAACATCTTGGACATGTTTGCAACAAGATTCCCAGTCGTTTTCTGAACTACTGCCAATGGAGTCTTGTATAAGGTATATCACGTCCTTCATCCTAAATGTCAGATTATGGCTGACAACCTTTCTCTTCATGATAGTTCAAATGAGCTCGAGAGCGTTCCACTGTGCATGGTACTGAGTCTTGGCCAGTCATGACCGTGCTGTTGTAGAGTCCCCCCGAGAGGTATATCTTGGACTGGCTTGTTCCTCTTACATAGCTCAATAAGCTCAGCTTTCTGCAAGGTAGGCGAGTACGATATTCCATGCCTTTCCAACCACGATTCAATTCTTTATTCAAAAACATGTTTTCTTTTCTCAAATGTATAATATACAAACATTGCTAAATTAATAATGACATTTCTTTTTGTCGAAGACATAAGTAAATAAAATGTGTGTATATTAGGTTGTTCATAATATTTCCTTTGCAAATACAATACTCTTAAGTCATTAAGTCCAACACATCTTGTTGGAATGTGTAGACTTTGATCCTATGCGTCAAAGGTACTACGATGTTAATACTATGAAAGAGTTATTTGAAGCTATAGATTTTAGTCTTGTTTTAGATTTCCTGGAGGAAATCAGACTATATAAATCATTATAATACGTTATTATATATATATATACTTATTTATATATCCGTTGACGGGCATTTGTTGATTTACATATACAGTTTATATTACTTCTATATCATCCCTTATTTGTAAATAGTTTTATCTTTATATATTTACATTCTTTTTTAATTACTACTTCATTTCTTCATCTTTTATCCGTTTTTTAGCACAATATGACGTATTTATGTGTCGACGTGCCGTAAAACACCAGTCATTCATTCATTCAAATCCCAACATGTTTAAGTTTATTTACATTTTCACGTTTACTTTGTGATCACTGATATTTGAGGACTTTTATATGTTTTATACAAAATAAACTATACACCTGTAGAAGAAAATGATGTGCAACTTGGAATTCTCACTTTGCATCCATTTCACCCCCTGTTTCTATTGCTAGCGCACAATTGCCGGAAGTACATTCGCATATATAATCCGTCGGAAAAATAACTATTTCAGAGGTACAGTCAATAAATATTACTTGTTTTCATTATTTGTAATAACTTTATATATAACTAAACGGATTTACTAAGGCATTTATTAATGGTGCTGGAAATATTAAATACGAAATGCGGACTGATATTGCACACTTTCGTTTGTGGGCATTTTAAAGAAAATGAAAAGGTGTGTTCAACAATATTGATGTATTTGGCTTCAGTACTTGCTTCAAGTGAGTAAAACCTCCGTAACGTATACAAAATCAATTCATACTCGCATTACTGTATGCCATTTCAGTGTCATATATTGTTCAATCAGGTATTTAAAGTAGCATGGTTTTGGCCGCCCCCGATTGAAAAATGACCAGAATCAGGAACTCGCAAACATAATTTGGCAACTCAAATTCATACATGCTAACCCGGACTACCTGCAATGAAACACGTCTTCATTATACATATGTGAAGATATTTTGAGATTTCAGGCCTCTTATTTTAATATGCTTACTATTCCCTTTAACATAAAATGACATTTAGTGGGTTTTACCTGAAGCTCTCTGTGTTTTATATACGTTTATATACAGTACATGTGCCCTCTCCCTGGTTTTATATTTATTTACTGGATTTGTTTTTAGGGGCATATTGCCAATTGACTCGAACCTTAAGGTTAATAAATGATTGCAATTGAAGTTTCAAACAAGAGATGCAAATCTTAATGGTAGCTTGAAACCACACACAGTCCTTGGGGAACTAATCTTAATACAGACAGACGGTAGACACAGAAACCGGGCCAATAAATCAGGTGTGATCATTCGGCTTATAATATGAAATATTTTCCTATCTTTTTGATGACTGTTTCCTTGATGGTGTATCACTTCGACTACAACCAGGTTGAGTGGATAGTGCCTTTGGTGGCAGTGAGTACCCGACAATGGATGGTCGCTTTTTCGTCTTGTTTAACAAAAGAAATGTAAAGTAATATGACACAATGGTTATAATCATTAAAAGCTGTTGATACTAAATCTCCCAAAAATAATGTGTCTATGGAAGATTAATATGAAAAAGCATTATTGTTTAAACTTTTGGTGTTAATAATACAATTGCTGAGTAAAAATTATTGAACAAAGAGGTTCCATCTAATAATGCTATGCCGATTTCACAATTCCATTATTAAATGCATCTGTTATATTAGAATATAATTTAAAATACATGTATTACTGTTTTAGGTCATATTTGTCGATATCTATGTTATTCGCCTAACTCTGTAATTCCGAGAAGCAAATCTGACTTTCGCTTTCTCCGGCCGCGTGTCTCGATGAAATACTCCATTGAAACGAATAGTCCTACTATATCATAGATTAACCTGCCTTATGTTTATGTCCGTCCATCTAGATATGCCAGTAATTTAATCTGTTACACGCTGTATTCTCTACAATCGCTGATTTAATTTGCCAGCGCGCCGTTTTTTCTACAAGGGCACAATCTCTACCCAGAGTCATGACTCTGTCAACATCAAAGAAATTAGGGCGATCGGTTAGGTCACGTGATTATTCAAAAACGTTCTGACGATGTTTATAATACATCCTTTTGCGTAATCCGCAAAGATAAAATATAGACCTATAGATTCAATATTTTCAAAAAAAAAATTATGAGTTAAAATATTTGTAATTTTCTGCTATCGAGCTTCAGTTGGAAATGTTTACATATGCGTATCAATTGAGGAGACCTAAGTACATTTTATTTAGGTAGTAAAATAGTCCCGATTAAAACTAAATTGTTTTCATGCATTATTTCAAATCTTGCAACATCTAATTTGCAGATATTCTGAAAATTATATTTACACAAGAAAAAAATAAGTTTCAGGCAAAATATTCCAACTTAACAGGTTTTACCAACATCTTGTAATTTAGTAGTTAGCAGAGATCTTTGTGAGTGCAAGGAACGATAACTCTGCTGCGTGGAGATTGACAGGGGCAGCCATTTGCATTATGTTAGCCTTGTTCTGGTATGTAGGACGCGGACTATAAACAGTGCGGTGCGATGTTTAAAATGCAGTTAACCTTTTCGGACTCAACCCAATTAGTCGTCTGAAGAAAATTGTTAAATTAACAACAGCATCCGTCATGGATCAAATTCAGGTCTATATTTATTAAGGTCTAATCTAGAACTACCCAGCTCCGGTTTAGGTAAAGTATTTAAAGCTCTAATTTTTTATTACGACCCGGTCTAAACGTTCGACCGGGTCTAGTCAAATTTCGACCAAGTCGTTGTTTGCTATTCACGACCCGGTCGTGTTGCTTTTCAACCCGGTCTAAGTATATTTTATTAAGACTCGGTTGTTATTGTCGTGTCTGGAAAATTAGACTGGCGTATATATTGGCTTAGATTTATACATATATATTTATTAGACCGTATTTTATGAATAAACGTGTGTATTATTGATTTGGTAAATATGGAGTGTATTGACAGCTGTCAATAATAAAAGTATGAACTGGTAGAAAGGTTTTGAATTCAGTTGCATACCTATTTATGTTTGTTTATCCCTCAGATTATTCCTAAAGCATAAACACACATCTTTGTATTAAGATCACAGAGTGGACCCACAAATAAATGTAAGTTCCAATAAATAAATAAATAAATAAACAAGACCCATATTTGGTCTGGCTGACAAGGGTCTGGCGGTCTTACATTTTCTTTTTATTATTCAGTTATATATACAGATAAATTCGCAAAATGAACATTCTGGTTTTCACTTGCTCTGGGTAGTACTAGTATATATTCTGTAAATAGAAAAAGTAAACATTATTTATATTTTGATCTAAAAAGTTATTTATATTAGTTACTGACCATTAAAAAGAAAATGGAAGATTATGTGCAACTTAATTCCATCTTTCAAAATGCGGATCAGAATGCCAGAAACCAACACGAAGAGAGTTTTGTTAGCTCGCACCATGTGGACTCTAATTCTAGTTACCCCCATTTAATAACAACTCGAGGTTTGCAAGATTAGAAAGTAATTATGATGATCAAATGAAAAACATATCAAGAGAAATTGGGACCTTAAGTAACAAGATCATAAGCTTAATTCCGGAATTCAAAAGAAATTAAACAGCTTATAGCTGGAATTATGTAAAATCAAGTCAAAGGTTTCCCAAATAGAGCACCGTGAACCAGAAAGTATACGTGTAGATAGGGAATACGATAATGGTTGTGCCATACCACGACCAGCTCAGACAAGAAGACCTACCATTATTAGGTCAGAATTAGATAATCTGTCTCCCAATAGAAATATGAATCAGTCTAAGTCAGTTTGCCAATCTAACTATACAGATAGTCAACATTCTGTTACAAATCAACGCAATAACCTCAAAATGAAACCTCGAACATACTCTGGAAGTGAGGACTTACAGGATTTTCTCATCCAATTTGAGATTACTGCAGAAATAAATGGTTTGGATTATACCTGGAAGTCTCTGTATTTGGCTAGTTCATTAACTAGGAGTCCCTCTGAAGTGAAATGAGTGATAGAAAGAGAAGAAATTCCTCTTCTTTGATTGACAAACTGAAAAGACGCTTTGTTTCAGAAAATAAGGCTGAAGTATTTAGGACCCAACTTAAGTCAGGAATACGAGGCAAAGGGGAGACAATTCCTGAAATGGCACTGTCAATCAGAAAAATGACAAGGCAAGCCTACCCAACTGGTAGCCAAGATTTAACTGAAGCCCTGGCTCTAGCAATTTTATCGATGCCGTAACAGAATCAGAGATAAGGCTTCGTTTAAGAGAAATATCCCCCAGACGTAATTCTGAGGCAGAGAAAATTGCCGTGCGAATGGAGGCGCATAGATAGGAAAATAAATAAGTTTTTAGGCAAAGTTGATGAAACTTGCTCTGAGAACACCTCTCTAGAAGAAACAGTTAACAACTTAAACAGAAAAGTTGAGCAGTTTCAGCAAGCTCAAAACAGGGTCAGCTCTCAACCCAGACAAGTTAATCATTATCAAAATAGGCTAAACTTTGTGCCACTAAATCAAAACCCAGTATATGGTGCAAACCAGCGCAACCAATATGGGAATCACAGAAACAATTTTAATCATAGGTCAAATGGAAATATTAGGGGAAAAAACTCTGCTCAAAATAACGGAAACATCCCTAACAATTATCAAAGTAACAGTAACAATGGCATTCAGTACATGTTTACAAGTGTGACAACCGTTCAAATGTGCAGGGAAACGATCAAAGGTCAAGCTGGAGGGATCGCAGCTCGACAAATCAAAACGGTCCCCGGTCGCATTAAACGATCTTGGATCAGAACATGGGTATTTCCTTTCGGCACAAATAAACGATAATCCTATAACCATGCTTGTTGATACTGGAGCACATGTTACTATTTTGACTAGAGAGACCATTGCAAATTGGCCGTATGCAACTAGACCAAAGATATACCCTGTTCAGAAATCTCTAACTACTGTGAATGGAGAATCTTCAACATTTCATGGTAAAACAGAAATTGAAATACGCATAGGGAAACAGAAAATTGTTCATGAATTTTTAATTGCTGATATTCGGCAGGGAGACATTATCGGCTTAGACATTTTAATGGCAAATCAATGTGATACGATGTTTAGCAGAGGGCATATACTAATTAAAGGGAAAAACATCCCTTTCTAAATAGTAATGAAGCAAATTGTTGTAGAATAGCTGTGAAAGAAACGGTGGTAATTCCACCAGAAACTGAAGTGATAGTTGTAGGAAAGTCTCTAGATAGTGTAAGCAAAGGTAGCGTAGGGATTATAGAGCCTTCTATAAAATTTGTTGAGAAAACTGTTACGATTGTAGCAAAATCTCTAGTAACCCCTGATAATGGAAAATTCCACTTACGGATTGCCATTTTTGGTTAATATCACATTGTTGATCTATTTGTTAGATTTGTCCAGCATTGTCATATTAAAATTGTGAGTTTTGAATTACATTTTGCTTATATACTGAAAAGAAAAAGAAACGCATTATCAAAAAATTGCCTATACTACACTGTTATATACACCTAATTCTACGTAATATTCCAGATATATCTCAAGGTGATTGGCACAAAAAGGAGCTACAATTAATTACAGAAAAGACAACTCTGTCATGTATCAGACATTTTAATCAAAGTATACTTTGTTACACGAAATTCATAAAAGTTGAAGTTTCGCTTGAAAAAGTCAAGCCATTTCAGTATTGTGTTTAATGTGAAAAGATTGCAACATTTAAAGCCAAAATTTGCTCACCTGCTTCAGCCAAATGCGCACTCTGTCGATAATGAAACTTTAAAGGGGTAACCATTGATGTGTTCGGTGCTGTTTAAACGTTCTTTCCGAAAGGGCAGGCCTAATGTCGGCGTGAACCATTCGATTAGCAGTAGCATATTAAACATACAATATATAGCGGAAATACCCAGTATGCGTTTCTTTTTCCTTTCAGTATATGAAAATGGTTGTATGAATACAATATTATTATTTTTTTAAATATTTCGAGTGAAACTTTATTTAAAGAGAATAAGTGGGGAACTATATTCTTTAAGGTGAGGGTAATGAACTACTACAAGAGAATGTCTCGGTTGTACAAACAATTAAATATTCGAGAAGTTAGTACAGCCGGAAGTGCGGGTCAGGTAGGAAATGTTATTACGGCAGAAATCGGCGATTTTACTTAAATTTCTCCGCACAGCGTGCGTTTTCGTATGAACAGTGAATTTAATGTGATAAATGGGAGTCAGACCTAACGAACTGTGTAGAGGATTTGAATCAATTCTGTAACTTGACAAAGATTCAGCCTTCGAAACGAGGTTGGTCATATCAAAGATGTCTACCATGTGTTATATAGGTAATAGGGGGATATCGTTTTTTTATATTTTTTTTATATAATATCTGCGGCTCCAGTGCCAGTGACCCAAACCAAACAAGAACATTTTGTAGTAGCTAGTATTAAAAGTAGTAGTTCTGAAGCTGACAAGAAAGAGATAACAGTAGATCCTGCTAGTGACAAATGTTCACCGAAATCTGAATCAGAATTCAACATGAATGTGTTATTATTGGTTATTTGTATAGTATTAGTTAGAGAGCCGGTAATTACAATTGTACTACTCCTTTTTCTTCTTTTCAAGAAGTCAATGAACCCACGCGATAATGTACTAGTTTAAAAACTGATATTTCTAATAACTTATCAGAGACTATAAAGTACCTGGAAACAACAGTGAGTCTGTTCAGAGTTTAATAGAGGCCATAAACGTAGCCAGTGATATAAATTCTATAACTGATCAAGATTCTACCAGGGTTAGATGTCTTACATCTGATAGGAATCTTAACATTGAAGAAGTTAAAACAGAACTAGATAACGACCAGAATTATACAGAGGTCAGATCTTTGTCTGACATAAATTCTAAGTGTTTGCCTGATCCATCAAGTATTTAATTTGACGTAGAAAATTTAGCTGATTCTGTACTAAATATAGTTTTAGAATGGTTTACTTTAGAAAATTAACCCGAATGGTCTAGTGTTACAGTATTTAGTGCTGAAGTTAAGTACTATTGGTACAGATTAGATTCATTAGTTATTAAATATGGTGTATTGTACAGAAAATGGGAAAATGGTGGTATAAACTCGGTAGACTTTCAGCTAGTTTTACCAAAATGTTTAAGACATTTTACTTTAGGTCAATTACACGATAATCGAACAGGTGGGCACTTAGGTGTCAAGAAAACCCTTCACAAGGTCAGAAAAAGATTTTTCTGGTATGGTCTTCGGAAAGACATAGAGAAGTGTTGTGGTAAGTGTACAGTTTGTGCTGCTCGTAAAGCACTCAACCATAAACAAAAACCTCCAAAGAAGCAATGTCAGTCTGGTGAAAATTTGGAAAGAATAGGAATTGATTTTATTGGTCCCCTTCCCAAGACAGAAATTGGAAATGTTTATCTTATGGTAGTTGCTGATTACTTTAGTAAGTGGGTTGAAATTATTCCCATGAACAATATTGAAGCAAAGACAGTCGCTAAAGAGCTAATAAACATTATATTTCAAAGATAAGGATTACCATTGTTTATACATACTGATCAAGAGTTTCAGTTTGAATCTCATCTTCTCCAAGAACTTTGCAAACGTTTTAACTTTCAAAAGACAAGAACAACTCCTTATAGACCCCTTATAATGGTTTAGTAGAGCGTGCTAACAGAACTCTCCTCAACAACTTGTTAAGAGCATTTGTATCTGAAAGAAAACCAAAGAGATTGGGACGATTGTGTACCTTTTTTCTGCTTGGCTTATCAATCTACCGGTGTCACTCCGTCTACTATGATATATGGTTCAGATATAAGACTGCCAATAGACCTTGTGTTGGGTATGCCTGAAACACATAAAGCTGAAAAGACACAAAAATATGAAAATGAGTTTGTGAACGATTTAGAAGAAGAATAAGTGAATGTCCATGATTTTGCACGCCAAAACATGAAAATATTAAGCAACACTTTGAAGAAATACTATGATAGAAGTATCCATTTAAATAAATATTCTTTAGGAGACAATGTGTGGTATTTCGATTCCATGCGCAGAGTTGGACTCTGCAGCAAGTTGAGCAATCCCGGAAAATGTCCATTCAAAGTTGTCACTAAAATCAGTGACATACTGTTTTGCATTAAAGGCGGTCCAAAACAAAAACCATTTGTGGTCCACCATGATAAACTGAAACCATATTAAAGCAGTGGTTGTGGTTCTTGAAAACCTTAGATTTCAAGAACAGATATAAATACGATTAGGTTATAGAGTGTGGTTACAAGTATAGTTAACTACAAAAGTTTTAGATTTTTTTGATTTTTTTTGGAAGGTGTGTGGTTGTTGTTATTATTTTAAAAAAACCAGTTACGATAATGGGCAGTAGCGACATTAAAATATGAATTGGTATTACATTACTATTACAAGAAGTACAGATTTTGTTATTACCCCCTTCCCCCCCCCCCTTCCCCTCCCCCCCCCCCCCCCACGCCCACCCTACAGAAACCTTTTACCTGCTCCATTTGTGGCGACATGTCCTTTACAAAGAGAGCCAAATGCGTGAGCCACGTGATGGAACAGCACAGTGGAGTCACATGAAAATGTCTAAATTGTAAGAGAGTTTACATCAGAAGCACGCCAGGGGCCTCATGCCATACGTCTCAAGAGGATTTCATCCGTTTTGATACTCAGTCCGGGAAGAGGTGAGAGGAGGTAGCGGAGATTTATCGAGCTTTCAGAAGCAATATAGGCCAATACATCCGTAGCAGTTTAGTCCATTCACAGCCATTTAACAGAAATGCTACCGTTCCAAAACCGGTTATATCAGGCAAGAGAAAGGCGCCCACATTTCAAGCTTCCTCTAAGAAGACAAAGGTCAGAGAGGAGAGCTCCACATCCAGTACTAAGAGTATACCGTCATCTTCAACATCAGCCACTTCTTCAGCATCCACATCATCATTTACTTCCTCTGCGTCTTCAACATCTTCTTCTTTAGCGATTACTTCATCTTCGTCATACTCAGCTTCTTCCACATCGACATCATCATCTCACGCTCCGTACGACCAGCATAAAGAAAAACAAGTGGAATTAAATGAGGCAGTTAGACATTTAATGAACTACGAAAAGACTAGAGGCGAAGCAAAAACAGGTGGAGATGTTAAGAGCCGAGGAAAAGATGAGTTCAGAGAAAAGAGAGGAGGAAGAGAAGAACATGTTAGAGGATCAGAAAAGAGAGTAGAAGAGAAAAGAGGAGTTTCAGAGCCGAGGAAGAAGATAAGAGACTGAAGGATTTAGAAAAGAGGAGAGAACGATTGAGGCTGGAAATATTACGGGTGGAGGAAGAAGAGAAGAGATTAGAGGAGGGAATTTTAAGAACTGAGAAGGGAAGGAAAAGAGAAAGGAAAAAAGAGAGGAGAAAGAGAGATTACAGCAAGAAAGAGATGAGATCCGGAAGGCAGCTGAAAAGAGGAAAATTGATATTGAGAGGGAGATACATTTTGAAAATGTGATTAACACATCTACTAACAATAAGGTCAAGGTTTTCCTCAGATCCCAACAAAATCCTATCCGCCTAAATGTGGAAGGCCACATGTTTTAACTTCCGTAGAAAAGTTGACAGCTGCGGGAGGAGTCTTCATTTGCATTTTTTATTACTTTTGCCTTTTCGTTTGTCTGTTTGCGTGTTTGTTTTTGTGTTTTGTGGTTGACTGTCGTCCTTGAATGCTGCTTTCCCTGTCCGATATTTTTATCCTTCTTTGGTGATTATCACTTAGAGGATTGGCGATGCGGAGGATCTATGTTTGGATAGAGATCACGAATCATACAGTATAATTCTGTCATATTTCCGTTCCGAGGCGGCAAATTAAAATTCCCATACGGCCTCTTTCCAAATAGTCCAAGCTCTCTACGAACGATTATGCTGGAATGCCAGTTTTTGGAACTTCCTCAATTATATCACATCTGCAAAGAGAAAACGGATACAATTTTACAGCATTTAAGAAAATGAAAAAAAAAAATAGCATACACCAGAAAATGACAGATTACTGATTTGAAAATGACTTTGAAAATGAAATGAAAACAGAAATTTGAAAATGAAAATGTATATATTTATAAATCGCGTGGATTTCATAACTCCGACGTACCTTCCCGTGGACCACCTTACAGATGAAAATTATTCTATTGTACTTTTATTGTCAAATATAATATTTTGTTTTCAATATTTATCATATAGTCTCATTTTCTTATGACATAGAATTTAACTTAGGGAATTTAAATTAATAAATAAAAATAGATTTTGATTTTTAAATACCGGTAAACATTATACATCTAAAAAACAAAATTGCCAACAATAAATATAAGTATAGTTTTATACATACATGAAAGAATGTTCATACGATTCTTAGTAAATCTATAATGTCACAGTCAGTGCTGCATTTTTAAGTAAATCTAAAATAAGGCCAGTACTTACTTTATGTGCAGCATTACTTAATTGTCATATATATGCTTTTAATTACAATTATTCTTTGTTTAAAAATAATAGTAATACTTACCTAGTTTTTTCTATGCAAATACTGACTGGATGTCATGTTAGTGTACTTTGTTGTTTTCCTATAGTACAACTTTGTTCCTTCAAATTTCCTATAGAAACTGTAATGTAATGAGATATAAATTATTTGATACATTGAAAAGGTGTTGGATAAGTAAAAATAATATATATATCTTCATAATACAGAATCACTGACAAATAGGACTGAGTAAATTGTTATACTATCTAGCCGGATACTATTTTTGCTGAAGTTTGCATGTTTAAATAGTAGAAAGGTATGGTACATGTAAATCACATATAAATACAGAATGAGTGTATTTAGTTCCATCTCATCTCTCAATCTCTCAGGGAGGTTGCTGTCCAACCTAATATGATGCTAAGTAAAACTCCATTTACAAATTGTCTATAATAAATACTCCAAGGTAAATAATGCTAGTAAGTCGTTCAATTTAACTGTTGACAATTTAACTTGTGCTAAACTTACATTTAAATTCTGTATTCATGTGACGAAATTATTGTTTATCATTACTGTATGAAAATAATAAAAACTAAGGAAATATATTAGTAGTTGTGTTGATACTTAAAGCAATTAACACCTATTTTAGAGCTTTCTTTGTCAAATATGTTGAAATATGATATATAGGGTCCTATAGAAACCACAGCGTCCGAACGCAATGGCATCGTAGGTACGCACTGTACTGCAAACAAGGACTTGACAATACAATGAAAGAGACAAAAAAACAACAGAAGGGGTGATGAAGACAAGGTTACCTACTTGGAACGGTCAGTAGGCAATAAGGCCTACTGGTTAGCATGAATCGATTTTATATGCGCACAATCCTTGCTATTATCCTGTCTTCAGCGCCCAAATAGACAAGACAGTGTTAACAAAACTACATGGAACCATGGAACAAAAAACAACAGAAAGAGTGGTGAAGACAGTGTTACCGACTTGGAACGGTCAGTAGGCAATAAGGCCTACTGGTTAGCTTAAATCGATTTTATATGCGCACAATCCTGGCTATTATCCTGTCTTCAGCGCCCAAATAGACAAGACAGTGTAAACAAAACTACATCCCATCAAAAGGAATTCTCTAACAATAAAGTCCACATCCAGAGAAACTAACTAAAGAAACACATACAAAATAATAAACATCTCAGGATGTATCCAAAATCGTACTGAACAACCATAGTAGTTGCAGCTAAAGAGAAAACCAATCTAGGGTACGACCAGAGAACCCGAGGGACGAAAGCTCATGCACCCACCTCCCTTAGTTGGGGTTTCAGTAGGTACAATCATAGAGTCCCAAGAGGTAGTCCAGTCATCGCACAAGTGAAAAGTGAAGCGTAATGACTGACTGTAGAGGGGTCAGTTACTAAACATGCAGTGCGCTGTAAAACCAAAGGGTTTCCTTTTCTGACGAACTTCCTGATTAAATTTATAAAGCGGTCAGGAATCCCGTCAGACCCCTTTAACTTTCGAAGTTTATAGACCACATCTCCATAAAATGAGGGTTGTGATATGCCTAGTCGCAGAAGTGTTTTAAGGTTGGTGTTGTACTTTCCCAGCAGGTCCTCGTTGCGGCGGTAGAATTTAGAGAAAGATCTACGTAGTTTGTGATAACGAAAACCCTGCTGAAGAAGTTTACTTGTAATAACTTGATTTCGATCATTGAAGTCTATAACATCATTACACGCTCTAGCAAATCGAATGAGCTGGGAGATATACACTCCGTATGAGGTTGCACGAGGCACATCTCCATACAGATGTGGATAGTTAACGATGTTAAAATTAAAACCACCTCTCTTATCAGAGATTTTAGTATGAATACAATCATTTGAAATCGAGAGATGAAGATCGGGAAATGCTGCTACTGTATCCGAACTGTTGGCTTTATTCAACGTGAGCTCTGGTGGATAAATGTTAGTAACCATATGAGCAAAGAACGGATTATCAATATTGAGTATGTCATCAATATACCGAGAAGTATTATTAAATGCATCAATAATTTCACCCTGGCTAGCAGGTGACAAACTCAACATAAAATCTCTTTCATAGCAGTACAAAAACAAATCTGCAACAAGTGGCGCACAGTTAGTACCCATAGGAATACCAACAACCTGGCGGTAAATAGTTTTACTATATCTTATAAAGATGTTATCCAGAAGAAAAGATAAGGCTCTACAAACATCAGTACAAGTCCACAAATTATACTTATCAACGGGGGCGTTAGTAAAGAAAGCCCTGACATTATTACAAGCTAGAAAAGATAGAAGGTCATAATAATAGCCTATCCACTATTTTCAACTAAATTACAGAATGTTATTTATACTATTTAAACAACTTGTTAAATAATTACATTAAAATTAAATTATTGACTGCATGCGGTATGATGTCACAAGAAGTATATAAAGTGTGTGTAACGATAAAGTGTATAACACCGTCTTTACATAAACTCACCGAATACTATTCAATATGGACAACTATGGAGGTTGATTATTGTCTATTTCATGTTCACCAACCAGGACTGAGGAGTGTTAGATTACTTATTTTGCCTGTAAACGATGCATGTAGCATTAGCTTAAACAGTCATTTAAATATTTGTTTTAAATACAAAATATTTGTAAATATATTTCAAGAGCAATAATGGTAGAGATTAAATATTTATTGCGACTATTTTTGTTATTAAATGCTATTTATTGATGTAAAATCATTCATTGAAGATATATTCACACTGAATATTGATTTCTAGCTTGTACATGTAAATTAGTTCTTTTGTTCAATATGTTGAGAAATGTTATAATTACCAGACCGTGTACTTGAAAATTATTAAGAATTGTGACAATGGCCGGCAGTGCCCACATTTGATTACGGATCCGACCCTGGAATCCACGTGATCCAGTTTTAACACTTGACCCACATTCAGATTTATTGGGACCAATTCCTGAAAGAAGGGGTAATTCTATGCCGATGTCACAATTCCATTATTAAATGCATCTGTTACATTAGAATATTATTTTAAATACATGTCTTACTGTTTTAGATCATATTTTTCGATGTTTATGTTATTCGCCTAACTCTGTAATTCCGAGAAGCAAAATCTTATTTTCGCTGGCTCCTATAGTATCTAAGAAAATACTATGCCCCGAAGAGCGAAATAAACAGATTCATAGCACCAGAGTTATGGCCTTTGATTTATTGTCATGATGATATGGTGATGATCAGTACCAAGCTTGATCAGATTAAAGGCACCAGAGTTATGGCCTTTGATTTATTGTCACGATGATACGATGATGATCAGTACTAAGCCAGATCAGATTAAAAGCACCTGAGAGTTATGACCCTTGATTTATTGTCAGAACCAAGCTAGATCAGATTCATAGCACCAGAGTTATGGCCCTTGATTTATTGTCATGATTATACGATGATGATCAGTACCAAGCTATATCAGATTATTAACACTAGAGTTATGACCTTTGATTTATTGTCACGATGATACGATGATGATCAGTACCAAGCCAGATCAGATTAAAAGCACCTGAGAGTTATGACCCTTGATTTATTGTCAGAACCAAGCTAGATCAGATTCATAGCACCAGAGTTATGGCCTTTGATCCGAACCAAGCTAGATCAGATTAATAGCACCAGAGTTATGGCCTTTGATTTATTGTCACGATGATACGGTGATGATCAGTACCAAGCTATATCAGATTAATAGCACCAGAGCTATGGCCTTTGATTTATTGTCACGATTATACGGTGATGATCAGTACCAAGCTAGATCAGATTCATAGCACCAGAGTTATGGCCTTTGATTTATTGTCACGATGATACGGTGATGATCAGTACCAAGCTAGATCAGATTAATAGCAACAGAGTTATGGCCCTTGATTTATTGTCACGATTATACGGTGATGATCAGTACCAAGCTAGATCAGATTAATAGCACCAGAGTTATGGCCCTTGATTTATTGTCACGATTATACGGTGATGATCAGTACCAAGCTAGATCAGATTAATAGCACCAGAGTTATGGCCCTTGATTTATTGTCACGATGATACGGTGATGACCCTTGATTTATTGTCACGATGATACGGTAGTACCAAGCTAGATCAGATTAATAAAACCAGAGTTATGACCCTTGATTTATTGTCACGATGATACGGTGATGATCAGTACCAAGCTAGATCAGATTAATAGCACCAGAGTTATGACCTTTGATTTATTGTCACGATGATACGGTGGTGATCAGTACCAAGCTAGATCAGATTATTAACACCAGAGTTATGACCTTTGATTTATTGTCACGATGATACGGATATGATCAGTACCCAGCTAGATCAGATTAATAGCACCAGAGTTATGGCCTTTGATTTATTGTCACGATGATACGATGATGATCAGTACCAAGCTATATCAGATTAATAGCACCAGAGTTATGGCCCTTGATTTATTGTCACGATTATACGATGATGATCAGTACCAAGCTATATCAGATTAATAGCACCAGTTATGGCCCTTGATTTATTGTCACGACTATACGATGATGATCAGTACCAAGCTGTATCAGATTAATAGCACCAGAGTTATGGCCCTTGATTTATTGTCACGATTATACGATGATGATCAGTACCAAACTATATCAGATTAATAGCACCAGAGTTATGGCCCTTGATTTATTGTCACGATTATACGATGATGATCAGTACCAAGCTATATCAGATTATTAACACCAGAGTTATGACCTTTGATTTATTGTCACGATTATACGATGATGATCAGTACCAAGCTATATCAGATTATTAACACCAGAGTTATGACCTTTGATTTATTGTCACGATTATACGATGATGATCAGTACCAAGCTATATCAGATTATTATCGTGATAACAACATGCATTATTAACAAATAAATTAACACATACATCTCCATTTTTCTCAAATTATTTTTTTGGGTTATATTTGTTACCATTACATCATTGTTATACCATATAAGGTAGATTATGTGTGGATTTGGGAGGTTTAGGGGTAGATTTGTTTTAAATTTGGGTGGTTTGGGGGAAATAGGTATAGATTTGGGTGTTTCGTGTAACCGAAAAGAACTGGAAAAAAAACGTCTTCTCTGAAACCAGAAGGAATAGAACTTTCATACTGTAGTGCATGCAATATAAACTTATGATCCTCTACCAAGTAAATTAATTTGTTCAAATGGTGACCATGGAGTAAAATCTGGGGTGCCACAGCTTTACACCGAGTTACAAAGGAAAAGCTCTAAAAAGTCTCCACCTCTGGAAGTACATAGGAATTACTAGAGGTCTAATATTTTGCATGTATCATTTTTATGGTCCTCTATCAAGTTTGTTCACAATGAGAAATGGGGTCAAATCAGGACGCACCCCAGTGATTACATATTTTACATAGCCTGATATAGGGAAAGCCCTCAAAACAATTTCTTCTCTGATTAAAAACCACAGTTATTCACTGAGCATGAACATATACAACTAGCCAACCAGCATCGGCCTGGAGTCTGTCCCCACCCCTGGGACATACCTTGGAAACCATTGAGATCCCCTCCCTATAACCATATATACACTTACTGAGCATGAACAGACATATACAACTATCCAACGAGCATCAGCCCATGGATCTGTCCCCACCCCTGGGGATATAGCTCCTGGGTCATAACTTAGAAACCGTTGAGATCCCCTCCCTGTAACCATATATACACTTACTGAGCATGACCAGACAGATACAACTATCCAACGGGCATCAGCCCATGGATCTGTCCCCACCCCTGGGGATATAGCTCCTGGGTCATAACTTAGAAACCACTGAGATCCCCTCCCTATAACCATATATACACTTACTGAGCATGACCAGACAGATACAACCATCCAACCAGCATCAGCCCATGGATCTGTCCCAACTCCTGGGGATATAACTCCTGGGTCATAACTTAGAAACCGTTGAGATCCCCTCCCTATAACCATAATATACATGATTATTGGGCCTGATACTATAGCTGTTGAAAAATCATTGTCTTCGACTGTGGCAGAGAAAGGGTTAAACATGATGTAAACCCTCCTTTTAAAACAAATCATATCTCAGAAACAAATGGTTGTATTCACTGTTTTATATTTTCTCACAGAACTGTCTCACCTGCTGCAAATTCTGTTGTAAACACTCCATTGTTCGCTGGATCATTGTTTTCTATTGATACAATGTACAGTGAATTCGGGGGACTGGGCATTCCCGTAAAAATAAGGCCCACTCTCCATTTACATCTAGATAAAATATAGGTAAAATATGCAGAATTTGGACCTAGAATCGTCTAACCTGCTGCAAATTCTGTTGTAAACACTTCATTGTCCGCTTGATCAATTTGTTTTCTTATGCATTCGGGGGTGGGGGATGGTGGATGCACCATGCAACGTTAATGTACAATTATGTGCAACACAATGGACTAGAAATTAACACATGTTGAGGTGCGTTCAAATAATTGTGTTGAGTTATTTGGCATCATAATAAATGCAACTAAATATACCATATTCTCAAGAAGTCCCTATAGGTCAGTCGTTAAAACTCCTGATTGTAAATTAGAAGGTTGCGAGTCCTGAGAGAGGCAAACCGTTTTCTTCTGTAAATTACATCAGGCCTTACAACATTTTTGAACACAAAATCCTGATATTTTTATAATTTAAGATTTAAAGCGCACAAAGAATATTTTTAAATAGAAATTTGAGCGTGCGACTTTTTTTCCTTATTTTTTAAATTATTTATGCAATTAATACTTACGCATCGTTTGATAGTTATATAGAAAATAATAGATTAGCATACTTTAACATCCGGAGAGCATATGCAAAATCCGGAGATTGGCAGGGCTGTTATAACGCTACCTGTGTACAACGTCCGACTTTTTTTTGTCTTCTTTTTTTTAAAACTGAAGTTTAAATTATTTTTTTATGCAATTAATACTTATGCATCGTTTTATAGTTATATAGAAAATAATAGATTAGCATACTTCAACACCCGGAGTGCAAATGCAAAATCCGGAGATTGGCAGGCCTGTTATAACGCTACCTGTGTACAGGTACGCTATGAACTACACAGTAACATCATGTCTCTAAAGTAAATGATGTTCTGCATTATTATTTTTTGCTAAATACCAGATTTTACCATTAGCTGGCATGCACATGAAATTGCAAAGATATTCCGATTTAAATATAAGGCCTTTAACAATTATATGACAAGGCTTAAAAGAAAAAAGTGTTTGTTTCCGCTAACCCGACCGACCCTATTATTTAGCCGCCAACACTAACTTTTTTTATTGCAAAAAAATTTTTTTTTTTTGTTAAATAATAATAATAAAAAGTTGAACCCATGAACCAAGGTTTCTTATAGAGAAAAAAAATAAATAAATAAATATGCCTCCAGTGAGATTTGAACCCATGACCCCCGGGGTTTCCAGTGTACATTACCAAATATTGAAAAAGGGCCATAACCATGTATTATCTAGGTATTAATACATTCCCCAGTATTTTTTTATCATATTAAAAGGTCATTAATAATAAAAAAAAAAGTTTTGCCTGTAATCTACCTACCCACCCTATATTTTTTGAAGCCGTTAGCGGAAACAAACCTTTTTTTTTTTTTGGCCTAATGAATTTTTTTTTTTAGATCCCCTGTCAAAAGTAAAACAATCTGCCTCGATGCATGAAAGGATCATGTGGCAGGGGCCTTCATTGGTTCACATGATCCATTCGTGCAATGAGGGCAAACAGCTTTAAAGGAACACGCGCCAATCGTTTTTTAGAAAAAAAGAAATCACGGCATCCCATTAGCTATTCTATATGATTTGCGTTTGTTCAATCATTAATTATTATAATAATAGTTTAAAGCAAATTGCTTTTGAATATTATTAACTCTTGAATATATTGCATCAATAGTGTATTGAATCCTATGGTAGAATAAGATGAAATAAGAGACCCAAGAGGGCCTGAATTGCTCTACCGGCTATATGGAGTCTGTGGTGGGGAACACGGCATTGATATGCGCAACCAGGCTTGATACTGATCATTCCTGCCAAGTTTCACTGAAATCCAGCCTGGGGTTCAGGAAAACTAGTCCGGATAAAGTTTGTGTATAAGGGGCCATAACTATTGTCAAAAATCATTCAACCGGAACACCATGATACGCACAACTAGGCCTAGAACTAGTTCTGACAAAGTTTGTATACTAAAGCCTTTAAAGGGCCACAACTCTGCCAAAAATCATTCAGCCGGAACACGGTGACGATATGCACAATTAAGCGTGATACTGATCATCTCTGCACTTTCGATGAAATCCAGTCAAATGAATTGAATTGGATTTTATAGTCGCACCAACAGCTAAGGTCATATGGCGACTTTCCAGCTTCCATTGGTGGAGGAAGACCCCAGGTGCCCCTCCGGGCAATTTTCGTGCACGGGCGGGCACCTGGGTAGAACCACCGACGTTCCGCAAGCCAGCTGGATAGCTTCCTCACATAAAGATTCCAGTCAAATGAAGACCCTATCGTCGTAACGAAGCAAAATACACTATTTTTAACTAAATCATGGGCCATAACTCTTTTATTACTAATCTAATTTGGCTGTTTTTCGAACTTGTCCAAGCTTTTATTGATATTAGCAACCTGGTAAAGTTTGGCAAAAATCGGAAGGAAAATGAAAGCACTATCATCTTAACGAGGCAAAATACAGCATTTTTAACTAAATCAAGGGCCATAACTCTGGTGTTACAAGTCCCTTGCTGAGCTTTCATTGAAGTTTGATAAAGTTCAAATAATAGCTAGAGTGGTCACAAGGCAGAAAATGGCATTTTTCAGCAAAACAAGGGCCATAACTCTGGTGTGAGTGATTCGATCTTTCTGGTTTTCGAACTTGTCCGAGCTTTCACTGATATTAACAATCTATGTAAGTTTGGTAAAGATCAAATAATAAATGAAGGCTCTATCGTCTTAACGAGGCAAAATATATAATTTTTAACTAAATCAATGGCCTTGTGTTACTGATCCCATTTGGATGGTTTTCAAACTTGTCCGAGGTTTGACCAATATTAACAATCTGGTAAAGTTTGGTAAAGATCGGATAAAAAATGAAGGCCCTATTGTGTTATCGAGGCAAAATACATCATTTTTCATGGTTCATACAGACTTTTCAAGCCTTAATTTAGGGCCTTTTTAGGGCCTTTTTATGGACATTTTCGCTAAATTTAGGGCCTCAATATTTATAGCATAATTATGCATTTAACTAAAATTCCTGCTTACTGCTACAGTAAAACCCCTCTAAAGTGACCCCTACAAGAAGATAGGTGGCAGCTTAATGCAGAATGATAGTATTGTAGAAAGCTCCTCTAATAGCTTTCTGCAAACTATAGTGCTGCATTAAGCAGTCACCTGTAAAAAAACACACTAAATGTGTATATTGTAAGCGGTTGCATTAGCTGGGTTTTACTGTATTTATAGCCAATAAACCTGGACCTACCTAAGATTAAACAGTTTTTAGCTCTGTGGCCTTGTCCACAGGTATTCGGGAGTAGCTTAGACTTACACTTGAATATTTCAGAAAAAAAAAAAATCATTTAAATACTAATCAAACATTAAAAACACAAATTTAAAAAAATAAATAATTATATACTAAAATACTAATCAAACATTAAAAACACAAATTTAAAAAAAATAAATAAATTATATTAGTATATAATTTTTTTATTTTTTTTTAAATTTGTGTTTTTAATGTTTGATTAGTATTTAAATGTTGTTTTTTTTTCTGAAAAATTCAAGTGTAAGTCTAAGCTACTCCCCGAATACCTGTGGTTTAGCCCAAAAAAAGGCCGTGCAAAAATGGCTGCACGGTTGGCTCAGTCTTTGGCTGGCTAATAACTTCCCCTCTGAAATATAACCGAGTATGAATCAAACTGAGTACAATGTACAATAGTACAAATCTAATTTCGTAGGAGTTGTCGTTCTTGAATTCATTCTATTTTTAGAAATTTCGTAGGAATTGTCGTTCTTGAATTTATTCTATTTTTAGAAGCAACAACACCTTGACAGCCCAAATAATGTGCGAAATGAAATTTAGGGCCACCAAAACTAATTTGTAGGGCCGTATAGAGTAAATTTAGGGACTTTTTAGGGCCTGACAAGCAACTCATCAAAATTTAGGGCCTTTTCAAGTCTGTGCGAACCATGTTTTTAAGTAAATCAAGGTCCATAACTCAGCTGTTACTGGTCCAACCTGGTCTCTATCGTCTTAACGAGGCAAAAGTTAACGACGGATGACAGGCCATCCCATAAGCTGCTATTTATTTAATAAAATGCGAATAACACTGGATAAATAAATCAAGACGCAGATTTAAATGCTTGATAAAAACCTGAAGATTGCCACGTTACCCTTTACCTATTGGGCAAGAAGTCATTTAATAACTGCAATCTACAAATATGGTGCTCTCTTGTTCTGGATTCATCCGCAATCTAGATAAAATCAATGAATCAGAACAAACAGAAAAATCACCAGCAAGTGACAAATGCCCACTAAAACGTTTTCTTAAAATAATTCCTACATCGCTGATCTGCTAACGGTTACAGGTAAATCAGACATAAATTTGACTCATTTGAACACCAAGTGTGACCTTGAGCTTTGAGGTATAGATTGGTGGCATTATTTCATAGCATGGTTAGAAATAACTTTTGAGAGGCCTTCATTTATTTTAATTTTAACCGAGAGTCTAGTATGAACCTGATCTTTGCGTACGAAACACCGTCTCACTACGATTTACAGTTTTGTGAAGTTTCATGTAATTCCCCTCAGTATATTCAAAGTTCTGGCTAAGATTTGTGCAAAGTTTCATTAAATTCCTTCCAGCAGTTTCTGTTATAGCTGAGACACAATTTGACTCATATGACTTCTAAGTGTGACCTTGACCTTTGAGGTACAGGCCAGTCTCGGTTATTTTAACCGAGAGTCTAGTATATACCTGATCTTTGCGTATGAAACACTGTCTCACTATGATTTACATTTTTGTGAAGTTTCATTTAATTCTCCTCAGTATTTTCAAAGTTCTGGCTAAGACATAAAGACCTCCAAGCGTGACCTTGACTTTTGAGGTATGGACCTGATTCTTGCGTATGACACAACATCTCATTGTGACTTGTTTGAAGTTTCATGAAATTCCTTCCAGTAGTTTCAGTTATAGCTGAGACATAATTTGACTCATTTGACCTCTAAGTGTGACCTTGACCTTTGAGGTACAGGCCTTATTCCTGAGCGCAACACACCTTCTTTTTGTGATTATCATTTGTGTGAAGTTTTATGAAATCACTTCAGTACTTTAAAAGTGATGGCTATCGAGACACAATTGTTTCGGATGGACTAACAGATTAACAGTCGTCGCGATTACTATCGGGCACTATGGAGTCGAACCAATTCAAACAAACGTAAGTTTTTGCTCTGCACAAGTCATGGGTTTCATCGAAACAAATGACTAACCAATCGAAACAATCCCAGTGGAGTTCGACAAGTTACGTGTTTATTTATTCATCATATACATGATAAACATTTGGAAATAACAGACGAGTCTGTTCCGGTTTGATTTAATATACTTTATTCAATATTCAAACAACCTTCAAACTATTTCTGTGTTAAATTTAATGTATAATACAAAAATAAGTAAAAAGTAAAATGTGCAACTCAGACAATAACAAGAAAAATAAAAAGACAAAAAAATAAACAGTTAAAATAAACACACACAAACAAAAATAAAAAAATAAAAATTACAATGTTTATAGTGAGATCAATTTGGTGACTAGAAAATAGCGATTTATGAAGTCCTGACATTATTCTGTTCAATAAACTATCTGGGTCAAGTAAAACACCTCAACGATTTCTAAACTGGACAGTACAAAAGTAGAATTAACATTAAATCATTTTGAACAATTCACTTTTTTTCTCAAAACCATGTAATGGCAAACTCTTGAAAGAATAGGCAAATCTTTCAGCATTATTTCATGTTAATATTTGATTATTGCATTAAATGCATCTTCGTAAATATAACTAAAAAAAACAAAAACTTTGCAGTATAATGTATGTATCATTAAATGAAGTGTGTTTTAGCCCTTTAACAGGGTTTAAACGAAATGAAAATTGCAGCATAGTGTGTTTTAGCTTGTCCATTCTGTCGGACAGTGTAGTTTAGCTTGTCCATTCTGTCGGACAGCGTAGTTTAGCTTGTACTTTCTGACTGTCGGACAGTGTAGTTTATCTTTTACATTATGTTGAACAGTGTAATTTAGCTTGTACATTCTGTCGAACAGTGTAGTTAAGCTTGTACATTCTGTTGAACAGTGTAGTTTAGCTTGTACATTTTGTTGGACAGTGTAGTTTAGCTTGAACATTCTGCAGACAGTGTAGTTAAGCTTATACATTCTGTCTGACAGTGTAGTTTAGCTTGTACATTCTGTTGGGCAGTGTAGTTTAGCTTTTACATTCTGTCAGGCAGTGTAGTTAAGCTTGTACATTCCGCTGGGCAGTGTAGTTTAGCTTGTACATTATGTCAAACAGTGTAGTTTAGCTTGTACATTATGACAAGACAGTGTAAATTAGCTTGTACATTCTGTTGGACAGTGTAGTTTGAATATACAGCTGAACGAAGTATATTTTGGCTTATATAAGAATTTACAATGCAAGATGAAAAAACAATGAATAAAACTACAACAAAAACACACATATACATGCAGGCTTCAGCCATAAAGGCATCATGTTATGGAAGTAGTCAACTGAATGCATTGTGATGAAATGTTAAAGAAATAAATGACCCAGTCATGGTTAATAACTCCCCAATACTTGGCTTAGATCATTTAGATAAATAACATCTTGAATAAAACATGAAACAAATAAGTGCATGTTGCAAATACATTTAGCTAACTACACCATTTTTAACCTGTCCATCTAAAACACCATTTATCAATAGAAAGTCATTAAATAATAATTTGACATAGTTCTCCTTGATAAAAACTATGAAGGTTTCTATCACTTTCACCTAAACACCAATATGTATATTTTTTAATCGACAACAGCAAATATATTTATTTTTTCAATCAACGACGGCAAATATTAATATTATTAATCGATGATGGCAAATATTTATATTATTAATCGATGATGGCAAATATTTATATTTTTAATCAACGATGGCAAATATTTTATATTTTACTCGACGACGACAGTTATTTAATGCACACTTTTCCATTATATTTTCCTAATGAGAAAGAAGTGTTGTTATTTCCCCCCTCAAAACATTTCATATTTAACAGAACAGGAAAAGAGAGGTACATTATCCAGAAGAGTTTTATCTCAGGCATTTTAAACCCACAAACTTGCAAAGACCGGCCATTTACTCCGTCTCTGTGCCACTGGCAGACATACCAAAATCAATCTTGCAAATTTCTACTGCAGAAAATGAGTTCATTAATATGGGTTCAGTCTTAACATCTTACTAGATGTTAAAAAATCACTGTCATGGAAAGATTTCTTAACACAACCATTATGGTACAATAATAACATTAAGATTGGAAGATCATGTGCTTTTTATAAAAGATGGTATGATAAAGGTATTTTATTTATTAATGATATAATGGATAACAATGGTAATCTTATCTCTTTTACACTATTTATCGAAAAGTTTGCTGCAAAGTCACATTTTTTAGAATATGAAGGTATGACTGCAGCAATACGGGACTACCTTCAAAAACAAAATTTCTCTCATCTTGCCATTAATTTAGAAAATCCAGTTTGCCCATCAGTAGTGTCCCTTATAACAAGCTCACAGAAAGGCTGTCGTTCCATTTATGATATACTTAATAAATCAAATGTACATCCAACATCCAACATCTATAGCCAAATGGGGGCAATATGGTTTAAATATAGACAGAGAATGGAAGGACTTATTCAAAATACCTATCAAATGTACAAAAGACACCAGGTTACAATGGTTTCAGGCAAAAATAAACCATAGAATTACTGCTACAAACATCCTTTTGACAAAAATGAAGATAAAAAATGATAATTCTTGTAGCTTTTGTACAGAGTCTCCAGAAACCATTACACATTTATTTTGGGAATGTAAATATATTAAAACATTTTGGGATATTTTTAAGATTACTTGCAATGATAATAATATAATAATCCAACCGGAATGGACTATAAAAGAAATCATATTTGGGTCTAGTCAATATGATATTGTTTTAAATAAATTAATTTTGCATGCAAAATACTTCATATATAAATGTAAGTTAGATGGAAGATTGCCACTGTTCATTAATTTCAAACCACAAATTAAATACATATATCAAACTGAAAAAATAAATGCAATTAAAAGTATTGCATTTGATAAATTTGAAAAACCTTGGTCGACTTATAAATCTCTACTTAATTAGTTTTTGTCTTAATTATTAAGTTACACTGTGCAACACATCTACCTTATTTTTATTTTTTTTTCTTCTAATCTTTGATACAGAAAAAAAAAAAAAAAGTTCCCAAGCTAACTTATGTTCCCCGCTGTTCCCACTGAATAATGAAGAGTCACACCTCCATAGATAGATCTTGTCTTTTCTTTATATATTTTTATTTTTTATAACAGCATTTTTTTCACACAATCAACTATAGTAAAACTCAGCAGAGATAGTTTGTGGATTTGTATACAAACTGAAACATTCGTACTTGATTATTTTATCTTTGCACTTATCTATGTTAAATCATTTGTTAGGTAAAATATATATGCTGGGTTTTAAAAAAAACAAAAAAAACAAAAAAACATCTTTACAATTATCATTGAAGTAGCAAAATAAATATCTTGACAATTATAAAAAAAATTCCGCTTTCAAGTGTAAAAGGGACATACAGCAATCTGGTTTATTTGTAAATAGAACTTTTGAAAGATCCTCGGTGTCCCTCTTTCAGAAATGTGTATTTTAAATCTTCTTTTGAAATTGTAAAGATGTTTTAAAAAAAAAATCCCTATTTATACAGCTTCTAATTATGATATGCATTTTTGTATGTAAGTATATGTGAAAACTGTTTATATATAAATATGATGCATATTACATACATATCTGTACGGTTTGTTGAGGGGTGGCCCACCCCGACCCTCACAAACCTATTACGGGGTGAATAAATGGATTACCATTCATTTGGTAATTGAAATTAAAAAAAAAAATATGGGTTCAGACAGTTTGGGAAATTTCCGTTCAAGCATACTGAATCGTGAGAGAGTCCACGGGCATTAACAGGGCGGCCCGCAGGAATCTCAAAATAAAATTCCCTGATATTTCCCTGACCAAGCATAATTGGTTTCCCTGATTAAGATAAGACAAGTTATGGCCTCCATCCTTCCTTCACCATCAAACATCACATAAATGTTACCAGTTAGAGATTTTTTTGCATTTTTAAATGTTTCTAAATTCATATTCATTTAAGCAAACCAATACCACCTAAAATGTTTATAATTGATGTATTTATATGGAAATCACTTACTGCTACATAGAAAAACATCGTTTTTTTTTTTTCATTATTTTTTCATGCCAATTACATGTTCAACATTAATTTTTGTTTTGTCGTAAATTACAGAAAAAAACACTAACTATTCCCAGATTTTTGCATTTTTACCCCGATTTTCCCGGCAGTGAATTTATTTTTTCCATTTTTCCCCGAGTCAGTGGCCACCCTGTATTAATCTTTTAATATGCACAACAAAAATGCTGTTTCATAATGGCTACAGTGTACGTCCAGATTTAGAAACAAAAACGTCTATTTTCAGAGAAACATTTTCTAGGCACACTTTGCTGAATAATGAATAAATGATGAGTGGAAATTCCCCAAATTGTATTAACACACTCCTCGCCCAATTCCAAACAGAGAAAGGCTTCTAATATGTAGTATCCAACAAGCAGTGTCAAGTAATTTACAACCTTGACAAATACAGTAACATTCTGACAAATACAACAAGAAATTATCTCAAAAATGCATTCAGAAAGCAGGAGAATCAAAATTGTAAGTAGCAAGAGTTTATAAATGTTTGCTTTGCATTTGATTCCATCTGCTCTTTGCTGGCAGAGACAATTTAAAAGTTTCAAACATTAAACATTGAACAATCTTTTTTTCCTTTTTTTCCCCATTTTTTATATGCATATCCTTTTTCTTTTTTTTTTTTTTTTAACTTAAATTATAATATAGATTTCTTATTTTTGTTGTACCCATAGACAAGTTTTAAGTCAGAAAATAAAACATGTGTTGAGAACACTTTTTATATTAAAAGCAGAAAAATCCCACATCATCAGAAGTTTTATCTCTGGCCGCCAATGTGAGGAGCTCTAACCTACAAGCTGGTTACTGCCTCACAACAGATTTATACAATCTGATTGACTAGATTTTTCAAAAGTATTTTTTTTAAAAATACTTTCATGTCCATGTTTTACTTAGGTTGGAAGAGCTATCCCACAGTTCAACAGTAGCTGAATCTGTGTTCACCAAGTTATCCGACAGTTGAGTTAATAACGCCATGCTCACAATGGCTTGTTAACCCTGACTATCAATAAGGACAAACATCGCTTGTCTGCATGATCATAAAATCAATCTTTTGGTAAAGATATTCAAAAACCATAACTAAATATTTCAGTTATTCTAAATTATTATAGATCTAGAGTCTATATCTTTTTATGGAGTATATAGCTTTTTCTATAAACAACTGGAATTGAATCAATTTTCTTTTTTAGTGCAACAAACATTTCATAAAATTTCACAATTTTGACAAAAAACATTAGAAGATTGAAGGTTACATGTTTATAATTTCTTTCTTTGAAACCTAATATCAGCAAGATTATTCCTCGTTTTTTACTCCAAACATTACTTGTCAACAATAGCTACTGATCATTGCCCTCTTGACAAGTTTGACGAGGTAAATGTCTGCCTAAGCTCCTAGACTAGGATATTGGCACCGTTTTGCAGTTTTACTGTCTTAACTTTTTTAGCAAAATATCCTACAGGACATGAACTAGTTTGTCAGCAAGAGGTCAGCAGGGTTACATTGAAACGCAAACCTTCATGGGGGTAAATAACACACAACCTTCCTGGGATATAATACACTGAACCTGCCTGAGGGTAAATAACACCCAAACTTCCCGGGGGTAAATAACACCCAACTTTCCCGGGGTAAATAACACCCAACCTTCCTGGGATATAATACACTGAACCTGCCTGAGGGTAAATAATATACAATTATGGACTTTTCAGCTGTTATACATGATGTGATATGCACCAAAAAAATCATTATTGACCGAGGCGATAGCCGAGGTCAATAATGATTTTTTGGTGCATATCAACATCATGTATAACAGCTGAAAAGTCCATATCTGTTTTATTATATAACCCTCAATTTACAATTATATAAGGTCAATATCAAAAAAACAATTATATAAAACAGGTCAATATCAAAAAAACAGGTCAATATCAAAAAAACAGGTCAATATCGCTAGATATTTTTTTCTAAAAAATTACTTTTTAGCCAATGAAAACGCGTCTATTTATAGGTTATATAATAACACTCAATCTTCCGGGGGTAACACCCAGCCTTCCTGGGGGTAAATAACACCCAACCTTCCTGGGGGTAAATAACACCCAACCTTCCCGGGAGTAAATAACACCCAACCTTCCTGGGGGTAAATAACACTCAATCTTCCGGGGGTAACACCCAACCTTCCTGGGGGTAAATAACACCCAACCTTCCCGGGGTAAATAACACCCAACCTTCCCGGGGGTAAATAACACCCAACCTTCCTGGGGGTAAATAACACCCAACCTTCCCGGGGTAAATAACACCCAACCTTAATTCCTGCGATCACTGTAGTATAAGTTTCACTGGAGTTGTAAATGTCAACAACTTCACAACTAGAATTATCACTGAAGGTGATGCATACCCCTGCTTAAATTCTAAGTAAAACAAACGGCCATAATTCTGTAATAAATTAGGCAATCAACAATGGGTGATGTAGAGGAACATAAGGTCATCAGTTGTTATGTGTTTATGAAGTTTGGGAACAAACCATTCAAAACTGTTTGAGGAATGCAAGTAATAAAAATGTGTTACGCGACGGGACAAAAACGTGTTACCCAATGGGACGGGACATTATGGACAATGTGATATGTTGTGACAGGACACAAACGTGTTACCCAATGGGACGGGACATTATGGACAATGTGATATGTTGTGACAGGACACAAACATGTTACCCAATGGGACGGGACATTATGGACAATGTGATATGTTGTGACAGGACACAAATGTGCTACACGACGGTATGTTACGGATGATGTGATTCCAATATAGCCCCCTCTTGGCTTTGTGAAAGTGGGGTTATAATGACTTTCTATTGATAAAATATCTCCGTCCTCGTATAGAAACAGTAGGGCAAACAAACGTCTGCAAATGTTCAATTATTAATACATCATGACTGCATATAACATCAAAATGAGCACATTTTGACACGAATCAAAATGAGCACATTTTGACACGATGAGCGAACTCAAGCAGAATTGTAGACAAAGTCTTGATTAACAGCTGTGATCTGCTACATGAGGAGGGTTTCCTCTTTATCCAGGCAGTAAATAAGCTCAGTCTCAGACTAAGGGCTGTGATAAGCTCAACATATGAGTATTTTAAAGATCTGTTTAGGCCAAATAAAATAATATTTGTGGTTCCAGTTACCAAATTGACCCTAGATATTTCGACCATTTTCATCAACCCTTATCACCCCAACCCCGCTTTCCGTTTCGGAGACGCTATTAGCTCTGCTTGTACGATCATCAATACAATGTAGAAAAGCATTTTGTTGACGTTGATCTCAATGCAGACATGATGGCTTAATATTCTGACAGCATTAAAAAAATACGTTCATTTATGAACACTAGCACGACAGAGGAAGTAACAAGCAAGAACTATTTGCAGTCTAGACCTCCATAAAAAGATTAAAAATAACTTAAAAAGCCGGTCCCAATTTTTATCCAATGTAACTGGAACCACATATATTCGGCCTTATCTAAGCTATAAATTAAATAAGCGAGTTAGTTTAAACTCCTGAAAACAGGCGAGCACTTCTGAATTAGATGAACCAAGATAGACCTGTGAATTCCATACTGTAGCAGTGTAGGAGAAATGTTCTTCTAGGGTTTTCTGTTACATGTAAGACATGAATATTTATTCTGAAAGTTACGGAAACAAATACTTCCTTTATAAAATGTCAAAAATCGAATATAAACATCCAACAATAACAACTGTACAGAAGAATGCAGGAATGTGGCATGTGTATTCATCTCGTGCTGTTTACTTAAACTCGTGCTTGGATGCAGACAGGGCCAATTCAACGCCGGGTAGAGGTTTAGTGAAACCGTCCTTTCCTTCCAGCCAGTAGGTTGTCATTGTGCCTTTACCCTGTAAAACATGATCAGATGTGGTGTTAAATGCCAGAAAATAATCACTAACACCTGCTCTAACTCTGTAAAACATCATGTCATGTTAAATGCCAGAATATAATCACTAACACCTGCTCTAACCCTGTAAAACATCATCAGATGTCGTGTTAAATGCCAGAAAATAATCACTAACACCTGCTCTAACCCTGTAAAACATTGTCGTGTTAAATGCCAGAATATAATCACTAACACCTGCTCTAACTCTGTAAAACATCATATGTCATGTTAAATGCCAGAAAAAATCACTAACACCTGCTCTAACCCTGTAAAACATATCATATGTCGTGTTAAATGCCAGAATATAATCACTAACACCCGCTCTAACCCTGTAAAACATATCATATGTCGTGTTAAATGCCAGAATATAATCACTAACACCTGCTCTAACCCTGTAAAACATCATATGTCATGTTAAATGCCAGAAAAAATCACTAACACCTGCTCTAACCCTGTAAAACATATCATATGTCGTGTTAAATGCCAGAATATAATCACTAACACCTGCTCTAACCCTGTAAAACATCATATGTCATGTTAAATGCCAGAAAAAATCACTAACACCTGCTCTAACCCTGTAAAACATATCATATGTCGTGTTAAATGCCAGAATATAATCACTAACACCTGCTCTAACCCTGTAAAACATCATATGTCATGTTCAATGCCAGAATATAATCACTAACACCTGCTCTAACCCTGTAAAACATCATCAGATGTCGTGTTAAATGCCAGAAAATAATCACCAACACCTACTCTAACCCTGTAAAACATCGTCAGATTTCGTGTTAAATCACTGAAATAATCTGTACTTTTTACACCTGCTCTAACCCTGTAAAACACCGTTAGATTTTGTGTTAAATCACTGAAATAATCAGTAACACTGCCATTTGCTGGGATACTTAGGAAGCTTTGCCCCCACTGTAGTCCTATATTTTAAAATGCAGTGAAAATATATATGGTTCACTATCTCAAGCCAGTGAACAAATTGGGTTGGTGGTGGAGGGGTTATGTAATGTGTATTTACTAGTTAAAGAAATCCAGGTTTTTTATTTGACCAATACAAATGTCAGTCCCAAGAAATATATTCATTCCTTACAGACTTAAGAAACTAACCTGCCAAATAACGAAAAAATGACACAAAAAAACGTTTATCAAAACTCTATCCAGGTGTTCAGGCTATATAATAATGTATATGTGCCGATTAAAATTACTGGTTTATTGACGGGGTTTTAAAATACCTGTGAATGAATATACCTTATTAGTTGGTACCTCTTAATTCGACGCTCCAGTTTCAGGGTAAAATTTGCCTGGCAGGTTAAAGCCGTTTATACTGTGTCTATAGAGTTTGGATTCTCCAAATATGTAAGTTATATACCTTGTCGTCAGTAGGTTTAGGAACGGTGTACATCTGTTCTTAAACTTGACTGTTGTAGGCAGGATAGCTGCTTTGATATTTAATTAATTAACAGTGGTGGATGAACGTTATAGCGGATATCGACCACACTGCATCTCTGCCGACGGTTACATGAGAGAGATTAAAACCATCAACCGACAAATGCCTGGTCCATCTATAGAGGTAGGTACAGACCTGGCGTGACCTATATTTCATCGAAAGTAGGTCACAGCTACCCAAAATTTGCATACACTGTTAAATGCATATAAGGAACATTGTGATGAAGTTTGGTGAAAATCCTGCGAGAAATAAGCAAGATATGCATGTCGTAACGGAGACCGGACATGACCTATATGTCGGTAAAAGTAGGTCATAGCAACTCAAAATTGTGTTTGTAATGTTGGATCCATATAATGAAGATTCTGATGGAGTTTGGTGAAAATCCTGCAAGTATTGAAGAAGATATTAAGAAAATTGTACGGACGGACGAACAAACGTAACTAAGTAACTGTTAAGTCAAAATTTCGCAAACTTGAGAAAGCATATCAGTGTTCCTCACTGTGTCGTTTGGGAATGAGCCATTACAATTCATAATTTTATAAACCCCTCCCATCATTTTCACGTGGGTGGCCGGGTCTGGCAACTACTTTTTGAAGTGGGTGGTGCCAATATCAACAGTCTGGGGGTCGATGGGTGTGAAATAAGATGTCTGTGTTATTTATGGGTGTCACAGATTTATATGTCTATGGGTGGTTGGTATTGTAAATACACGTGGGTAGAAGGGCTTAAAAACAAACATTTATTTCAATCGCTAATGATGACTAGAGTAAATAAAGGCCGTAAACAAGTTTCCACTAAGGGATAAAACTCTGCCAAGTGTGCGTGATGTCATGCACGTTTTATATTTTAAACCCTAAAGTCCTCGAAAATCCATGGTTTTCAATCGGCAGACAACATAATTGACCGATTACTGTCTATTGGAGAATAAAAATCATAGAAAATTCGCCAAACATCGGCCGTTTGTTGAATTCAAATTCCCGACCGATTTTGTCTGAAAAAACTGAGAGGGTCATTTACATAATCCGGTTGATTTTATGGGTACATTTCCATTTTGGGGGCATTCTAAAAAACGGCTCCCGTTGTTCTTAGTTCGGCGCGTCTAGTTACGGTAATAATTTAAAGAAAAATATAGTAATGATATGTTAAGTTTATTTCCTCATTTATAACAAAATTACTTGTTCTTCATTTGTGAATAAATGTTTTTTGTTTTTTTTAAATAAATGGTATAAAAAGTATTATAAGCAGAATGCAGCATATGATATGGAAATATTGATACTCAATACTCAATACGTTTGTGTCTTACGTCATTTTCAGCACATTTTAGGCTACATTTATTGGAGACGGACCACCCACTTATCCCTGGGTAGAACCAGTACTGTATACCTCCAGCCATCCGTAAGAACTGACACTTTCTCATAGATCGAGCTCCCAGTGGATTTCAACAAGAAATATCATCATATTTATACTAGTTTATAAAAACACTTTCATATTTATATGAACTTAAGAACACTCTCGTGGAGAATTTCTTGATTCCCTCATCATAGTAAATATTGTCAAATATCAAACATTCAAATATCAAACATTAATACACAGTAGGAATAGTTATATCAAACAAAAAATCTGTCCAAAATGTATAGTAAATACATCTAAGGCACTTTTTATTATAAAACTGATATTAATTGCTGTAGGCATATAATATATACAACAATCTATGGGCGGTGGTGTGAAAAGAAAATTGGTACTAAGCTCAATTTGGCCATACACCTTAACCATGTGTTCTATTGTACATTAGGTTGGTTTGTGGGTCAACAAAGCTGTCCAAAATGTAAAGTAAGTACATGTAAGGGACTTTTTATTATAAAGCTGATATCAATTGCTGTAGGTCATATATTATATTCAAAAATATATGGGTGGTGGAGTGAAAAGAAGATTGGTAATCTATGGGTGGTGGGGGTGAGGAGAAAACAAATATTCTATGGGCGGTGGGGTGAGTAGGCAAACAAATTCTATGGGTGGTGGGGGTTAAAAAAAGTTGACAAAAAAAACTCCTTATGGTCATATACCTTTTTCTGGAACAGCTCTAATCTATGGGTGTTGGGGTGTGGAGAAAAAATAAATATTCTATGAGCGGTGGGGCGAGTAGACGAACACATATTATATGAGCGGTGGGGTGAGTAGACGGACAAATTCTATGGGCAGTGGGGGTAAAAAAAAGTTGACCCCCCCTCTCCCATGTACTTATTGAGCAGCCCTAAGCTTAATTTGGCCATATGTTCTATTGTACATTAGGTTGGTAAGATAAGATTTTAATGGATGAAATGACATGGTCTGATTCTTTTCAATTGGGGAAAAACAACGCCCACCAAGACAAAGAGAAAATACATTACAAAGTGGTTTTATGTTGTTTTTTTATTGTTAATCTTGCTTTTCCAAATAATCTTAATGTTACTTTTGTGCTTGAGAGCTTAGTTTCTGATAGAGTTCCACCCGCTTTGATTGGTTTCAATCATCGGCGCATCACAAAGTCGTAGTGTATGTGAGACAAATACTAAACACTCGTACCTTGACTTCTCGTTCACCTCTGCAGTCCAGATGGTAGCCTCCGAGCTTGAACAGTATGTTAGCTGTGGCTTCTGACATATGGATGCGCAAAGCTGTAAGAATAGATAGTCGTTCATTGTATGCTAGTATGTGATCTGAAATGTGGATGTTTAGAGAATGTGAAGTTTACTCAACTTTATATTGCTGCCTGCCACACTGGAATACCAAGCTGTAGACACATGAGATGATACCTCACCCAATCACATTATACCCCACCCAATCACATTAAAACGTCACTACCAGTCCTAGAACTACATGAGATGATACCCCACCCAATCACATTATACCCCACCCAATCACATTATACCCCACCCAATCACATTATACTCCACCCAATCACATAATACTCCACCCAATCACATTATACCGACACTGGGCCTACCAGTCCTAGAACTACATGAGATGATACCCCACCCAATCACATTATACCCCACCCAATCACATTATACTGACACTGGGTCTAACAGTCCTAGAAGTACATGAGATGATACCCCACCCAATCACATTATACCGACACTACCAGTCCTAGAACTACATGAGATGATACCCCACCCAATCACATTATACTGACACTGGGTCTAACAGTCCTAGAAGTACATGAGATGATACCCCACCCAATCACATTATACCCCACCCAATCACATTATACCGACACTACCAGTCCTAGAACTACATGAGATGATACCCCACCCAATCACATTATACCCCACCCAATCACATTATACCGACACTGGGCCTACCAGTCCTAGAACTACATGACATGATACCCCAACCAATCACATTATACCCCACCCAATCACATTATACTGACACTGGGCCTACCAGTCCTAGAACTACATGAGATGATACCCCACCCAATCACATTATACCCCACCCAATCACATTATACTGACACTGGGCCTACCAGTCCTAGAACTACATGAGATGATACCCCACACAATCACATTATACCCCACCCAATCACATTATACTGACACTGGGCCTAACAGTCCTAGAACTACATGAGATGATACCCCACCCAATCACATTATACTGACACTGGGCCTACCAGTCCTAGAACTACATGAGATGATACCCCGCCCAATCACATTATACCGTCACT
Source organism: Cyrtodaria siliqua (assembly GCA_037043455.1). Taxonomy (NCBI): domain Eukaryota; kingdom Metazoa; phylum Mollusca; class Bivalvia; order Adapedonta; family Hiatellidae; genus Cyrtodaria; species Cyrtodaria siliqua. The sequence continues at coordinate 68,846 of JAWPHD010011408.1, forward strand.
ACCAGTCCTAGAACTACATGAGATGATACCCCACACAATCACATTATACCCCACCCAATCACATTATACAGACACTGGGCCTAACAGTCCTAGACCTACATGAGATGATACCCCACACAATCACATTATACCCCACCCAATCACATTATACTGACACTGGGCCTACCAGTCCTAGAACTACATGAGATGATACCCCACCCAATCACATTATACCCCACCCAATCACATAATACCGACACTGGGCCTACCAGTCCTAGAACTACATGAGATGATACCCCACACAATCACATTATACCCCACCCAATCACATTATACTGACACTGGGCCTACCAGTCCTAGAACTACATGAGATGATACCCCACACAATCACATTTAGCCCAACCAATCACATTATACTGACACTGGGCCTACCAGTCCTAGAACTACATGAGATGATACCCCACCCAATCACATTATACAGACACTGGGCCTACCAGTCCTAGAACTACATGAGATGATACCCCACCCAATCACATTATACCGACACTGGGCCTACCAGTCCTAGAACTACATGAGATGATACCCCACCCAATCACATTATACCCCACCCAATCACAATATACTGACACTGGGCCAACCAGTTCTAGAACTACATGAGATGATACCCCACCCAATCACATTATACCCCACCAAATCACATTATACTGACACTGGGCCAACCAGTCCTAGAACTACAGGAGATGATACCCCACCCAATCACATTATACCGACACTGGGCCTTCCAGTCCTAGAACTACATGAGATGATACCCCACCCAATCACATTATACCCCACCCAATCACATTATACCGACACTGGGCCTACCAGTCCTAGAACTGCATGAGATGATACCCCACCCAATCACATTATACCCCACCCAATCACATTATACCGACACTGGGCCTACCAGTCCTAGAACTACATGAGATGATACCCCACCCAATCACATTATACCCCACCAAATCACATTATACTGACACTGGGCCAACCAGTCCTAGAACTACAGGAGATGATACCCCACCCAATCACATTATACCGACACTAGCAGTCCTAGAACTACATGAGATGATACCCCACCCAATCACATTATACGACACTGGGCCTAACAGTCCTAGAACTACATGAGATGATACCCCACCCAATCTCATTATACCGACACTGGGCCTACCAGTCTTAGAACGACATGAGATGATACCCCACCCAATCACATTATACCGACACTGGGCCTACCAATCCTAGAACTACATGAGATGATACTGCACCCAATCACATTATACCCCACCCAATCACATTATACTGACACTGGGCCTACCAGTCCTAGAACTACATGAGATGATACCCCACCCAATCACATTATACCCCACCATATCACATTATACCCCACCCGATCACATTACACTGACACTTGGCCTACCAGTCCTAGAACTACATGAGATGATACCCCACCCAGTCACATTATACCCCACCCAATCACATTATACCCCACCCAATCACATTATACCCCACCCAATCACATTATACCCCACCCACCCCACCCAATCACATTATACCCCACCAAATCACATTATACCGACACTGGGCCTACGAGTCCTAGAACTACATGAGATGATAAACCACCCAATCACATTATACTGACACTGGGCCTACCAGTCCTAGAAAGAACTACATGAGATGATACCCCACCCAATCACATTATACCCCACCCAATCACATTATACGGACACTGGGCCTAACAGTCCTAGAACTACATGAGATGATACCCCACCCAATCACATTATACCCCACCCAATCACATTATACCCCACCCAGTCACATTATACCCCACCCAATCACATTATACCCCACCCAATCACATTATACGGACACTGGGCCTACCAGTCCTAGAACTACATGAGATGATACCCCACCCAATCACATTATACCCCACCCAATCACATTATACCCCACCCAATCACATTATACTGACACTGGGTCTAACAGTCCTAGAAGTACATGAGATGATACCCCACCCAATCACATTATACCCCACCCAATCACATTATACCGACACTACCAGTCCTAGAACTACATGAGATGATACCCCACCCAATCACATTATACCCCACCCAATCACATTATACCGACACTGGGCCTACCAGTCCTAGAACTACATGACATGATACCCCACCCAATCACATTATACCCCACCCAATCACATTATACTGACACTGGGCCTACCAGTCCTAGAACTACATGAGATGATACCCCACACAATCACATTATACCCCACCCAATCACATTATACTGACACTGGGCCTAACAGTCCTAGAACTACATGAGACGATACCCCACCCAATCACATTATACTGACACTGGGCCTACCAGTCCTAGAACTACATGAGATGATACCCCGCCCAATCACATTATACCGTCACTACCAGTCCTAGAACTACATGAGATGATACCCCACACAATCACATTATACCCCACCCAATCACATTATACTGACACTGGGCCTAACAGTCCTAGACCTACATGAGATGATACCCCACACAATCACATTATACCCCACCCAATCACATTATACTGACACTGGGCCTACCAGTCCTAGAACTACATGAGATGATACCCCACCCAATCACATTATACCCCACCCAATCACATTATACCGACACTGGGCCTACCAGTCCTAGAACTACATGAGATGATACCCCTCACAATCACATTATACCCCACCCAATCACATTATACTGACACTGGGCCTACCAGTCCTAGAACTACATGAGATGATACCCCACTTAATCACATTATACCCCACCCAATCACATTATACTGACACTGGGCCTACCAGTCCTAGAACTACATGAGATGATACCCCACACAATCACATTATACCGACACTGGGCCTACCAGTCCTAGAACTACATGAGATGATACCCCACCCAATCACATTATACCGACTCTGGGCCTACCAGTCCTAGAACTACATGAGATGATACCCCACCCAATCACATTATACCCCACCCAATCACATTATACCGACACTGGGCCTACCAGTCCTAGAACTACATGAGATGATACCCCACCCAATCACATTATACCGACACTGGGCCTACCAGTCCTAGAACTACAGGAGATGATACCCCACCCAATCACATTATACCGTCACTACCAGTCCTAGAACTACATGAGATGATAACCAACCCAATCACATTATACCGACACTGGGCCTAACAGTCCTAGAACTACATGAGATGATACCCCACCCAATCACATTATACCGACACTGGGCCTACCAGTCCTAGAACTACATGAGATGATACCCCACCCAATCACATTATACCGTCACTACCAGTCCTAGAACTACATGAGATGATACCCCACCCAATCACATTATACCCATCCAATCACATTATACCGACACTGGGCCTACCAGTCCTAGAACTACATGAGATGATACCCCACCCAATCACATTATACCCCACCCAATCACATTATACCGACACTGGGCCTACCAGTCCTAGAACTACATGAGATGATACCCCACCCAATCACATTATACCCCACCCAATCACATTATACTGACACTGGGCCAACCAGTCCTAGAACTACATGAGATGATACCCCACCCAATCACATTATACCCCACCCAATCACATTATACCGACACTGGGCCTACCAGTCCTAGAACTACATGAGATGATACCCCACCCAATCACATTATACCCCACCCAATCACATTATACCGACACTGGGCCTACCAGTCCTAGAACTACATGAGATGATACCCCACCCAATCACATTATACCCCACCCAATCACATTATACCGACACTGGGCCTACCAGTCCTAGAACTACATGAGATGATACCCCACCCAATCACATTATACCCCACCAAATCACATTATACTGACACTGGGCCAACCAGTCCTAGAACTACAGGAGATGATACCCATCCCAATCACATTATACCGACACTAGCAGTCCTAGAACTACATGAGATGATACCCCACCCAATCACATTATACGACACTGGGCCTAACAGTCCTAGAACTACATGAGATGATACCCCACCCAATCTCATTATACCGACACTGGGCCTACCAGTCTTAGAACGACATGAGATGATACCCCACCCAATCACATTATACCGACACTGGGCCTACCAATCCTAGAACTACATGAGATGATACTGCACCCAATCACATTATACCCCACCCAATCACATTATACTGACACTGGGCCTACCAGTCCTAGAACTACATGAGATGATACCCCACCCAATCACATTATACCCCACCATATCACATTATACCCCACCCGATCACATTATACTGACACTTGGCCTACCAGTCCTAGAACTACATGAGATGATACCCCACCCAGTCACATTATACCCCACCCAATCACATTATACCCCACCCAATCACATTATACCCCACCCAATCACATTATACCCCACCCAATCACATTATACCGACACTGGGCCTACCAGTCCTAGAACTACATGAGATGATAAACCACCCAATCACATTATACTGACACTGGGCCTACCAGTCCTAGAAAGAACTACATGAGATGATACCCCACCCAATCACATTATACCCCACCCAATCACATTATACGGACACTGGGCCTAACAGTCCTAGAACTACATGAGATGATACCCCACCCAATCACATTATACCCCACCCAATCACATTATACCCCACCCAGTCACATTATACCCCACCCAATCACATTATACCCCACCCAATCACATTATACGGACACTGGGCCTAACAGTCCTAGAACTACATGAGATGATACCCCACCCAATCACATTATACCCCACCCAATCACATTATACCCCACCCAATCACATTATACCCACACTACCAGTCCTAGAACCACATGAGATGATACCCCACCCAATCACATTATACCCCACCCAATCACATTATACCGACACCAGGCCTACCAGTCCTAGACCCCACCCAGTGATCTCAATACTTATAAAACTACCCTATGCTGAACATTAACCCTGGGGCTACCAGTAACATTTTTATGAAGTCTTTAGTATGACTTGGCCAGGGATTGAACCTATGACCTCCAGCATGTAAGGTGGATGCTCTACCTCTAGTCCACGCCATGGTACAAGTTTATGAGATGTCCATAAAAGCAGTTGTCATGAGATATTGTTAAAAGCAATAAATACACAAACAGACTGCCAACTGACAAAACAACTTCATATGGGATGCAATGTTGACCATGTCCCTAAAGATAAGCTTATAAATCAAACTCTTACCCATAGAGCTGGACTCCATACGGGAGGCAGTGTTGACTGTGTCCCCAAACAGACAGTACCTAGGCATCTTCAAACAACACCACACCCGACACAGCCGGACCTGAAATGGTGCATCTTACTGACAGTTCAACTCATAGAAATGAAGTAAGGTCAAGCTGCCTAGTGGCTTTTAATACTCTAGCCAGGGAGCGGTCTCAGTACCATTGTTGTCACTTTGTTATATTGTGTCGTAAAACTTTTTTGTTTAACCTTTTTATGGTGTATGGGTGTATACATGGTGGTCATCTCTGTTTTTTCTATCTCTTTGATGGCACAGTACGGAATTATCTATTGAATCTCCAAGAGTGGACTAAACTTTAAACTGTACCTTTGGGTTGAGATCGTTTTCTTTGATTTCATTTTTTCTGTGTTGTACTTAATTCAGGTAATCAAAATATTTAAAAAACATTAAGCATAACAAGAGGTCAATGACCTTGAAGCTCTACTGATTGATTTTGATTTCAGGAAGTAGTCGCTACAAACTTGTTTTTTGAAAAATTATTTTTAGCCGTGGCTGCCATCTTGAATTTACGGCCTACCTGAAATTTTGCTAGGATCAATAAGACATCAAGAGCAACATTCCTGTGAAGTTTCATGAAAATCCGTCAAGTAGTTTCAGAGGAGTAGTCGCAACAAACTTGTTTTTTGAAAAATTATTTTTAGCCGTGGCTGCCATCTTGAATTTCCGGCCGACCTGAAATTTTGCTAGGATCAATAAGACATCAAGAGCAACATTCCTGTGAAGTTTCATGAAAATCCGTCAAGTAGTTTCAGAGGAGTAGTCGCTACAAGTTTTCATTATATAATTCTATGTAAACAAAGATGGCCGCTGGCAGCCATGTTTAACGTCGAATGAAAACGATTTTTGACAAGGACCAACATCATGTCATGCTGATCATTTTAGAAAAAGTCCCATATCAATATCACTTATAGTTTTCAAGAAGTAGTCGCTACAAACTTGTTTTTTAAAAACCTATTTTTAGATTTGGCGGCCATCTTGGATTTCACATCAACATGAATTTTTGCTAGGATCAACTAGACTTCATGGGCAACATTTCTGTAAAGTTTCATGAAAATCCATATAGTAGTTTCAGAGGAGTTGTCGCTACAAAAAAAGTTTACGGACAGACAGACGGACGACGGACGCCGCACCACGGCATAAGCTCGATCTCTGATCAGTAGAGCTAAAAATCTATTTTTAGCCGTGGCGGCCATCTTGATTTTCCGGCTGACCTGAAATTTTGCTAGGATCAATTAGACATCAAGAGCAACATTCCTGTGAAGTTTCATGAAAATCTGTAAAGTAGTTTCAGAGGAGTAGTCGCTACAAGTTTTCATTATATAACTCTATGTTAACAAAGATGGCCGCTGGCAGCCATGTTTAACGTCGAATCAAAATGATTTTCGACAAGGACCAACATCATGTCATGCTGATCATTTTAGAAAAAGTCCCATATCAATATCTCTTATAGTTTTCAAGTAGTAGTCGCTACAAACTTATTATTTAAAAATCTATTTTTAAACGTGGTGGCCATCTTGAATTTCCGGCCGACCTGAAATTTTGCTAGGATCAATTAGACATCAAGAGCAACATTCCTGTGAAGTTTCATGAAAATCTGTCAAGTAGTTTCAGAGGAGTAGTCGCTACAAATTTTCATTATATAACTCTATGTAAACAAAGATGGCCACTGGCAGCAATGTTTAACGTCGAATCAAAACGATTTTCGACAAGGACCAACATCATGTCATGCTGATCATTTTAGAAAAAGTCCCATATCAATATCCCTTAGAGTTTTCAAGAAGTAGTCGCTACAAACTTGTTTTTTAAAAACCTATTTTTAGATTTGTTGGCCATCTTGGATTTCACATCAACATGAATTTTTTCTAGGATCAACTACACATCATGGGCAACATTTCTGTAAAGTTTCATGAATATCCATCCAGTAGTTTCAGAGGAGTAGTCGCTACAAATAAAAGTTTACGGACGGACAGACGGACGCCGCACCATGGCATAAGCTCTGCTGATCTCTGATCAGTAGAGCTAAAAACACAAACAAATCTGTGTTTGCTTGCTCTCAAACATGTAAGATTTACAAACACTGCAGTCCCCTATCTGAATGCATTCAAACATGTGAGATTTACAAACACTCTGCAGCCCCCTACCTGAATGCATTCAAACATGTGAGATTTACAAACACTCTGCAGTCCCCTACCTAAATGCATTCAAACATGTGAGATTTACAAACACTCTGCAGTCCCCTACATAATGCATTCAAACATGAGAGATTTACAAACACTCTGCAGTCCCCTACCTGAATGCATTCAAACATGTGAGATTTGCAAACACTCTGCAGCCCCCTACCTGAATGCATTCAAACATGTGAGATTTACACACTCTGCAGTCCCCTACCTGAATGCAATCAAACTTGTGAGATTTACAAACACTCTGCAGCCCCCTACCTGAATGCATTCAAACATGCAAGATTTACAAACCCTCTACAATCCCCTACATAATGCATTCAAACATGTGAGATTTACACACTCTGCAGTCCCCTACCTGAATGCATTCAAACATGTGAGATTTACAAACACTCTGCAGCCCCCTACCTGAATGCATTCAAACAGAAGATTTACAAACCCTCTACAATCCCCTGCATAATGCATTCAAACATGTGAGATTTACAAACACTCTGCAGTCCCCTACCTGAATGCATTCAAACATGTCAGATTTGCAAACACTCTGCAGTCCCCTACCTGAATGCATTCAAACATGTGAGTTTTACATACCATCTGCAGCCCCCTACCTGAATGCATTCAAGCATGTGAGATTTACACACTCAGCAGTCCCCTACCTGAATGCAATCAAACATGTGAAATTTACAAACACTCTGCAGCCCCCTACCTGAATGCATTCAAACATGCAAGATTTACAAACCCTCTACAATTCCCTACATAATGCATTCAAACATGTGAGATTAACAAACACTCTGCAGTCCCCTACCTGAATGCATTCAAACATGTGAGATTTACACACTCTGCAGTCCCCCACCTGAATGCACTCAAACATATGAGATTTACAAACCCTCTGCAGTCCCCTACATAATGCATTCAAACATATGAGATTTACAAACACTCTGCAGCCGCCTACCTGAATGCATTCCAATTCTCAACTGTAACGTTGTTGTGGGCATGTGTCTAAACTTGAAGTCGCACACAGATGCCAGCAAGTCAAGCGACATCGTGGCTATCTCACCTGCATGTAGGTCGCCATTACGGATTGGAATCCCACTCACCACCATGTCTGAGAGGAGAGACAAAGTTGTTAAAATACTCATTCGCATCTCCACAGAAATATTCAGTGTTGTAGTAGTTTTAACTGATTCAGAGACCTTCACCATTTTCTAAAACAGAGATCTGAGTAATGGTGGTCTGACTTATGCAAAATGGAGATTAGAGTATTGGTTATTCGACTTGTGTATGACGGAGACTAGAGTAATGATGGTCCGACTTATGTAAAATGGTGACTAGAGTAATGGTGGTCCGACTTGTGTATGATGGAGACTAGAGTAATGATGGTCCGACTAGTGTATGATGGAGACTAGAGTAAAGGTGGTCAGACTTGTGTAAAATGGAGACTAAAGGTGGTCCGACTTGTGTAAAATGGAGACTAGAGTAATGGTGGTCCGACTTGTGTAAAATGGAGACTAAAGGTGGTCCGACTTGTGTCAAATGGAGACTACAGTAATGGTGGTCCGACTTGTGTAAAATGGAGACTAGAGTAATGGTGGTCTGACTTGTGTAAAATGGAGTCTAGAGTAATGGTGGTCCGACTTGTGTAAAATGGAGACTAGAGTAATGGTGGTCCAACATGTGTAAAACTGAGACTAGAGTAATGGTGGTCCGACTTGTGTAAAATGGAGACTAGAGTAATGGTGATCCAACTTGTGTATGATGGAGACTAGAGTAAAGGTGGTCCGACTTGTGTAAAATGGAGACTAGATTAATGGTGATCCGACTTGTGTAAAACTGAGACTAGAGTAATGGTGATCCAACTTGTGGTTAATGGTGGTCAGACTTGTGTATGACGGAGACTAGAGTAATGGTGGTCCGACTTGTGTATGATGGAGACTAGAGTAATGATGGTCCGACTTGTGTATGATGGAGACTAGAGTAAAGGTGGTCCGACTTGTGTAAAATGGAGACTAAAGGTGGTCCGACTTGTGTCAAATGGAGACTACAGTAATGGTGGTCCGACTTGTGTAAAATGGAGACTAGAGTAATGGTGGTCTGACTTGTGTTAAATGGAGTCTAGAGTAATGGTGGTCCGACTTGTGTAAAATGGAGACTAGAGTAATGGTGGTCCGACTTGTGTAAAATGGAGACTAGAGTAATGGTGGTCCGACATGTGTAAAACTGAGACTAAACTAATGGTGGTCCGACTTATGTAAAATGGTGACTAGAGTAATGGTGGTCCGACTTGTGTATGATGGAGACTAGAGTAATGATGGTCCGACTAGTGTATGATGGAGACTAGAGTAAAGGTGGTCAGACTTGTGTAAAATGGAGACTAAAGGTGGTCCGACTTGTGTAAAATGGAGACTAGAGTAATGGTGGTCCGACTTGTGTAAAATGGAGACTAGAGTAATGGTGGTCTGACTTGTGTAAAATGGAGTCTAGAGTAATGGTGGTCCGACTTGTGTAAAATGGAGACTAAAGGTGGTCCGACTTGTGTCAAATGGAGACTACAGTAATGGTGGTCCGACTTGTGTAAAATGGAGACTAGAGTAATGGTGGTCTGACTTGTGTAAAATGGAGTCTAGAGTAATGGTGGTCCGACTTGTGTAAAATGGAGACTAGAGTAATGGTGGTCCAACATGTGTAAAACTGAGACTAGAGTAATGGTGGTCCGACTTGTGTAAAATGGAGACTAGAGTAATGGTGATCCAACTTGTGTATGATGGAGACTAGAGTAAAGGTGGTCCGACTTGTGTAAAATGGAGACTAGATTAATGGTGATCCGACTTGTGTAAAACTGAGACTAGAGTAATGGTGATCCAACTTGTGGTTAATGGTGGTCAGACTTGTGTATGACGGAGACTAGAGTAATGGTGGTCCGACTTGTGTATGATGGAGACTAGAGTAATGATGGTCCGACTTGTGTATGATGGAGACTAGAGTAAAGGTGGTCCGACTTGTGTAAAATGGAGACTAAAGGTGGTCCGACTTGTGTCAAATGGAGACTACAGTAATGGTGGTCCGACTTGTGTAAAATGGAGACTAGAGTAATGGTGGTCTGACTTGTGTTAAATGGAGTCTAGAGTAATGGTGGTCCGACTTGTGTAAAATGGAGACTAGAGTAATGGTGGTCCGACTTGTGTAAAATGGAGACTAGAGTAATGGTGGTCCGACATGTGTAAAACTGAGACTAAACTAATGGTGGTCCGACTTGTGTAAAATGGAGACTAATGTAATGGTGATCCGACTTGTGTAAAATGGAGACTAGAGCAATGGGGATCCAACTTGTGTAAAATGGAGACTAGAGTAATGGTGGTCCGACTTGTTTAAAATGGAGGCTAGAGTAATGGTGGTCCGACTTGTGTGTGATGGAGACTAGAGTAATGGTGGTCCGACTTGTGCAAAATGGAGGCTAGAGTAATGGTGGTCCGACTTGTGTATGACAGAGACTAGAGTAATGGTGGTCCGACTTGTGCAATAGAGTAATGGTGGTCCGACTTGTGTAAAATGGAGACTAAAGCAACGGTGGTCCGACTTGTGTAAAATGGAGACTAGAGTAATAGTGGTCCGACTTGTATAAAATGGAGACTAGAGCAATGGTGGCCAGACTTGTGTAAAATGGAGACTAGAGCAATGGTGGTCCAACTTGTGTAAAATGGAGACTAGAATAATGGTGATCCGACTTGTGTAAAATGGAGGCTAGAGTAATGGTGGTCTGACTTGTGTAAAATGGAGACTAGAGTAATGGTGGTCCGACTTGTGTAAAATGGAGACTAGAGTAATGGTGGTCCAACATGTGTAAAACTGAGACTAGAGTAATGGTGGTCCAACTTGTGTAAAATGGAGACTAGAGTAATGGTGATCCAACTTGTGTAAAATGGAGACTAGAGTAATGGTGATCCAACTTGTGTAAAATGGAGACTAGAGTAATGGTGGTCCGACTTGTGTATTACGGAGACTAGAGTAATAGTGGTCAGACTTGTGTATGACAGAGACTAGAGTAATGGTGGTCCGACTTGTGTAAAATGGAGGCTAGAGTAATGGTGGTCCGACTTGTGTAAAATGGAGGCTAGAGTAATGGTGGTCCGACTTGTGTATGATGGAGACTAGAGTAATGGTGGTCCGACTTGTGAAAAATGGAGGCTAGAGTAATGGTGGTCCGACTTGTGTATTACGGAGACTAGAGTAATAGTGGTCAGACTTGTGTATGACAGAGACTAGAGTAATGGTGGTCCGACTTGTGTAAAATGGAGGCTAGAGTAATGGTGGTCCGACTTGTGTAAAATGGAGGCTAGAGTAATGGTGGTCCGACTTGTGTATGACGGAGACTAGAGTAATGGTGGTCCGACTTGTGAAAAATGGAGGCTAGAGTAATGGTGGTCCGACTTGTGTATGACGGAGACTAGAGTAATGGTGGTCCGACTTGTGCAAAATGGAGGCTAGAGTAATGGTGGTCCGACTTGTCTAAAATGGAGACTAAAGCAATGGTGGTCCGACTTGTGTAAAATGGAGACTAGAGTAATGGTGGTCCGACTTGTATAAAATGGAGACTAGAGCAATGGTGGCCAGATTGTGTAAAATGGAGACTAGAGCAATGGTGGTCCAACTTGTGTAAAATGGAGACTAGAGTAATGGTGATCCGACTTGTGTAAAATGGAGACTAGAGTAATTGTGGTCCAACTTGTGTAAAATGGAGACTAGAGTAATGGTATTCCGACTTGTGTAAAATGGAGACTAGAGTAATGGTGGTCCGACTTGTGTATGACGAAGACTAGAGTAATGGTGGTCCGACTTGTGTATGACGGATGCTAGAGTAATGGTGGTCCGACTTGTGTATGATGGTGACTAGAGTAATGATGGTCCCACTTGTGTAAAATGGAGGCTAGAGTAATGGCGGTCCGACTTGTGTAAAATGGAGGCTAGAGTAATGGTGATCCTACTTGTGTAAAATGGAGACTAGAGTAATGGTGATCCGACTTGTGTAAAATGGAGACTAGAGTAATGGTGGTCCGACTTGTGTATGACGAAGACTAGAGTAATGGTGGTACAACTTGTGTATGACGAAGACTAGAGTAATGGTGGTACAACTTGTGTATGACGGAGACTAGAGTAATGATGGTCCCACTGTGTAAAATGGAGGCTAGAGTAATGGTGGTCCGACTTTTGTAAAATGGAGGCTAGAGTAATGGTGGTCCGACTTGTGTAAAATGGAGGCTAGAGTAATGGTAGTCGACTTGTGTAAAATGGAGACTAGAGTAATGGTGGTCCGACTTGTGTAAAATGGAGACTAGAGTAATGGTGGTCCAACTTGTGTAAAATGGAGACTAGAGTAATGGTGGTCTGACTTGTGTAAAATGGAGACTAGAGTAATGGTGGTCCGACTTGTGTAAAATGGAGGCTAGAGTAATGGTGGTCCTACTTGTGTAAAATGGAGGCTAGAGTAATGGTGGTCCGACTTGTGTATGTCGAAGACTAGAGTAATGGTGATCCAACTTTGAGACTAGAGTAATGGTGGTCAGACTTGTGTGAAATGGAGACTAGAGTAATGGTGGTCAGACTTGTGTAAAATGGAGACTTGAGTAATGGTGATCCGACTTGTGTAAAATGGAGACTAGAGTAATGGTGGTCTGACTTGTGTAATATAGAGACAAGAGCAATGGTGATCTGACTTGTGTAAAATGGAGACTAGAGTAATGGTGATCTGACTTGTGTAAAATGGAAACAAGAGCAATGGTGGTCCGACTTGTGTAAAATGGAGACTAGAGTAATGGTGGTCCGACTTGTGTAAAATGGACTAGAGTAATGGTGATCCGACTTGTGTAAAATGGAGACTAGAGTAATGGTGGTCTGACTTGTGTAATATAGAGACAAGAGCAATGGTGATCTGACTTGTGTAAAATGGAGACTAGAGTAATGGTGGTCTGACTTGTGTAATATAGAGACAAGAGCAATGGTGATCTGACTTGTGTAAAATGGAGACTAGAGTAATGGTGGTCCGACTTGTGTAAAATGGAGACTAGAGTAATGGTGGTCCGACTTGTGTAAAATGGAGACTAGAGTAATGGTGATCCGACTTGTGTAAAATGGAGACTAGAGTAATGGTGGTCTGACTTGTGTAATATAGAGACAAGAGCAATGGTGATCCGACTTGTGTAAAATGGAGACTAGAGTAATGGTGGTCTGACTTGTGTAATATAGAGACAAGAGCAATGGTGATCTGACTTGTGTAAAATGGAGACTAGAGTAATGGTGATCTGACTTGTGTAAAATGGAAACAAGAGCAATGGTGGTCCGACTTGTGTAAAATGGAGACTAGAGCAATGGTGATCTGACTTGTGTAAAATGGAAACAAGAGCAATGGTGGTCCGACTTGTGTAAAATGGAGACTAGAGCAATGGTGATCTGACTTGTGTAAAATGGAGACTAGGGTAATGGTGGTCTGACTTGTGTAAAATGGAAACAAGAGCAATGGTGGTCCGACTTGTGTAAAATGGAGACTAGAGTAATGGTGATCCAACTTTGAGACTAGAGTAATGATGGTCAGACTTGTGTAAAATGGAGACTAGAGTAATGGTGATCTGACTTGTGTAAAATGGAGACTAGAGTAATGGTGGTCCGACTTGTGTAAACTGGAGAGACAAGAGTAATGGTGGTCCGACTTGTGTAAAATGGAGACAAGAGTAATGGTGATCCGACTTTGAGACTAGAGTAATGGTGGTCTGACTTGTGTAAAATGGAGACAAGAGTAATGGTGATCCGACTTGTGTAAACTGGAGAGACAAGAGTAATGGTGGTCCGACTTGTGTAAAATGGAGACAAGAGCAATGGTGATCCAACTTGTGTATAATGGAGACTAGAGTAAAGGTGGTCCGACTATGGTAAAATGGAGACTAGAGTAATGGTGGTCTGACTTGTGTAAAATGGAGACAAGAGCAATGTTGATCCGACTTGTGTAAAATGGAGACAAGAGCAATGGTGATCCAACTTGTGTATGACGGAGACTAGAGTAATGCTGGTCTGACTTGTGCAAAATGGAGACTAGAGTAATGGTGGTCTGACTTGTGTAAAATGGAGACAAGAGCAATGGTGATCCAACTTGTGTAAAATGGAGACTAGAGTAATGGTGGTCTGACTTGTGTAAAATGGAGACTAGAGCAATGGTGATCCAACTTGAGTAAAATGGAGACAAGAGCAATGGTGGTCCAACTTGTGTAAAATGGAGACTAGAGTAATGGTGGTCCAACTTGTGTAAAATGGAGACTAGAGTAACGGTGATCCGACTTGTGTAAAATGGAGACGAGAGTAATGATGGTCCAACTTGTGTAAAATGGAGACGAGAGTAATGGTGGTCCAACTTGTGTAAAATGGAGTCTAGAGTAATGGTGATCCGACTTGTGTAAAATGGAGACTAGAGTAATGGTGATCCAACTTGAGTAAAATGGAGACAAGAGCAATGGTGGTCCAACTTGTGCAAAATGGAGACGAGAGTAATGGTGGTCCAACTTGTGTAAAATGGAGTCTAGAGTAATGGTGATCCGACTTGTGTAAAATGGAGACTAGAGTAATGGTGATCCAACTTGAGTAAAATGGAGACAAGAGCAATGGTGGTCCAACTTGTGCAAAATGGAGACTAGAGTAATGGTGGTCCAACTTGTGTAAAATGGAGACTAGAGTAACGGTGATCCGACTTGTGTAAAATGGAGACGAGAGTAATGATGGTCCAACTTGTGTAAAATGGAGACGAGAGTAATGGTGGTCCAACTTGTGTAAAATGGAGACTAGAGTAATGGTGATCCAACTTGTGTAAAATGG